>MJUU01040623.1:28002-46796 GCA_002080025.1 Modiolus philippinarum
AAATGGTCAACTCAGTACTAAATTTTACGACAAAAAGGGACGATTCCAATTTCAAAATTATCAACTTCCCTAACGTAAACAGTAATGACTGTTCTAGCTTCACCTGCTGACGGAGTGTATATTTCACAGTTGGTTCGTTACGCGATAGCTAGCATAAACTAGACATCAGTGAGATGGTATCCATCTCTGTGGGCCCCGCTCCAAGTGTGACCTAGAGGGCAATGGTCAAGGGTCATCAACTATTGTACGTGACATGTCACATTGAAGCAATCTATCTACATGCCAAATATCAAAAGCCTATCTCAAAAGAGAAAAAAGTTGCAGCCCAGACACAACTTTGTCATTGAAAAAGCATGAATGTGACCCTGACATCAAAGGTCAACAACCATGGTATGCAACACATCGCCCTCAGGTGATCTATCCACATGCCAAATTTCAAAAGCCTATCTAAAAAGAGAAAAATGTTATAGCCTGGACATGACTTTGTCATTGAAAAAACATGAATGTGACCCTGAGGTCAAAGGTCAAGGTCAAAAGTCACCAACCAAGGTTCGTGACACGTCGTCTTGAGATGATCTATCTACATGCCAAATCTCAAAAGAGAAAAAAGTTATAGAACGGACACAACTTTGTCAATGGGACCCTGAGGTCAAAGGTCACTAATCAAGGTACACGACACGTCGTTTTGATGTGATCTATCTACATGCCAAATATCAAAAGCCTATCTCATAAGAGAAAAATTCTATACCGCGGACACGACTTTGTCATTGAAAAAACATAAATGTGACCCCGAGGTCAAAGGTCACCAACCAAGGTACCCGACACATCGTCTTGAGGTGATCTATTTTCATGCCAAATATCAAAAGCCTATCTCATAAAAGAAAAAAAGTTATAGCTCGGACACGACTTTGTCATTGAAAAGGCCAAAGGTCACCAACCAAGGTACGCGACGCATCGCCTTGAGGTGACCTATCCACATGCCAAATATCATAAGCCTATCTAAAAAGAGAAAAAAGTTATAGAACGGACACGACTTTGTCATTGAAAAAGCATGAATGTGACCCTGAGGTCAAAGGTAAAGGTCAAAAGTCATCAACCAAGGTACGCGACACGTCGTCTTGAGGTGATATATCTACATGTTAAATATCAAAAGCCTATCTCAAAAGAGAAAAAAGATATAGCTCAGACACGACTTTGTCATTGAAAAAGCATGAATGTGACCCTAAGGTCAAAGGTCAACAACCAAGGTACGCGACACATCGCTTGAGGTGATCTATTCACATGCCAAATATCAAAAGCCTATCTCAAAAGAGAAAAAATATATAGCTCGGACATGATTGTTTCGGACGGACGGACGGACAGACGGACGGACGGACGGACGGACGGACGGACAGATTGATTACTATAGGGCGTCCGCCACTTATGTGGCGGGGCCTTAATTATACATACTTTCTAATTAGACCAAGTTATCCTCGTGACCGCCTTATTTATCAAGGCTTCAAAAAATTCCATTTCTTACGATTATTAAAAAGGTTACTTATAAGGTATCAGAAAATAAAAGCAGAAAATTTGAAGTTTTGATCCGAACCTTGATTGAATATTCCTTTTTATGATCATTTCTTTTGACTGTCTACAACCTTTCAATGGCAAATGTTGTTGAGTTACTACCGGACACTACCGCGATGGAAAGGGAAGGATTGGCATGCTTTAAAACCGGTTTAATCCACCGTTTCTTTTGAAATGCCTGCACCAAGTTAGGATCATTAGGGTCGACAATTTGGCCGGTGGTTTCAACCTGATTTGTCTTGTTGTCTCATGGATTTCGACTCTTGAATACTCTGTGCGGTAAGTATTTTATTACCCGCATTTTTCTTGTGTACTTCCCCTGTAGAATGTGACTTGAGCGATTTTGCCTCGAAAAAATATTTAGTTTCATGAAAATCTCGAACAAATTATTTATTTTCACTAAATGCCACATCAAATTACCATTCATTTGCAACAAAAGAATTCTGTTCTTCAAACCAAAATCAAATTATTCATTTAAATGTCAAGCAGGATAAGAATATTTATTTTCACTCGCACCAAGATAAGTTTTTAATTTACAAAATCGCCCGAGTNCCCCCCCCCCCCCAAAAAAAAAAAAAAATAAAGATCGTGCACAAATCCGTCTTGTCGTTGCGGTGCAGGATGTGAACACAAACACCATTTTCTTCTTTGTTGTCCATTTTACCAAAATCTAAACTTTAATTTGAGGAATTCTCAACTGACAAATAAGCAAATGGACTTATTTTCAAGTACGTCTTCAAATTTATAAAAAGTTAACGAATACGTATGATATAACATGAGCTTTTATTGGCAAATCACACACACACACACACACACACACACTTTTAATGTAATTCTTTTCATTTTTACCATATGGACATCATCTTTATTGTTGTTCTTCATCTTGAAGTAGCCATTACGCCTTCAACAATTTACCTTGATTCATACCTCAAAAGAAGTTCAAGACTGCCCCTGGCAATTTTTGAGCGGAATTCTTTGTCAAATGTCGACCAACAGTTCATCCACTTTTGTAGCCCTTGGATGCGGCATCGTCAAAATGAAAATTAACTGGCCAAATGCTTTCACAATCACTGTTGTTCGTTGCCCGACAAAAGCATTGGTGTCCAAAGCTAATGAACAATTACAACAAATTTAGACAAACACATGGCACTCATCAAGTCGATTATCAGACAATTTGGCATAATAAAATAGTGAGATGTGGACACTATTAACAGGTAATCAAAATGAATTTTGAAATGATAAAAAAGTAACAAAATACCAAAATGAGAAATTTTCTAAAGAACAAGCACACCATTACTTTAATATATAGTGAGCATTCATCTTTCGCACTGGAAATACTTTTTACGGACGGCGAACTGCAGTAAAGGCAGACTTCAGTCTTAAATAAACAATGACAGAGCATGGTTCATAAGTATGATGTACATGTTTCTGACCCAATTTGTCTGTTCTTTTAGGAAATAAGTAGTTTAAGCTAAACTACAATTATAAAAGGTTAATACGAAACCCAAATAACAGGAGGATAAACAGATATAATAGATATTTTACCAATTTGTAAAGCATTTAGGGTATTATTTATCCTCATTTATTGTCATGTGCATATTTTGACATCATTTCATTTGCTAGATATTGGCAATATGGTTTGGGACATTAATGAATCAGTTTAATGTTTTTAATTCAATATAATACAGCAATACAATCATATATTACTTACTTTAGGTATATCCGATCTGTAGGCATATGTAAACCGTATGTTTGAATCCAAACTTTCAATTCCCCAGGCAGTTTTTGATAGGAAGCAAGTTTTAATTTTTTTGTCAAAACTCAATGACTGACAGACCTCGAAAGTACTACAAACTTCAGCGCACTGATGGACTGTGGGAACGGTGGTCTTTAAAAATGTATGTTGATTCCTGAACTTTCCAGATATAAATTTGAATTCTAACAGTTTGCTGTTCATCGGTAAAATATAAATACATACAAAATATAGTCCAAATAGAAACATTATAAAGGGAAGTAAAATACCTGATAAGAGTACAAAAAAATTGTCAACACTGCATTTTGTTTTAATGCATTTAAATATCTGTTCTCAACAGATTTTAGAATGATATATATACAGAAAACTGTTTCAATATAAAATAAAACATTACCCTTGTGGCAAAAACGATATGCTTCATTGAAAATGTTTTCACATGTAATATTGTTGTCAATCCTTTATTACAGCCACAGGAAATTCCATCATCAATTAACATACATCCTTTCATCTTTCTGGGTTTTCTCCAATCAGTACTTAATTTACTTTTGCACAATATAACCAACATATGCTGCGTTGATTTCATGAAAAATTAATGTTCTTTTACTAAATCATTTAAAATGTCAATTGATTTTTGTTGTTTTATTTCAGAGTTAGATTGCAGTGAGAAATAAGCAACCCATTGTAGGTAAAAACATGTACTAGTATCTGATCTTTTGTAAGTTCAGTTTTTACAAGTCCCTTTGAAGATGACTTGTAAACGCCATTCGTTTATCAAATTCCAGGTGTTTGACTTCATTTGCAAAATGAAGAGACATAAGTTATTGGCAATTTTGTAGAAACTAAAAATGAAAGTTACTTTTGCATTTTTAAGTTATATATAACCATCGAAACCATGCCTCTGTTGATGAACTATTAGTGTCTTATGGTATTTTTGAGCCAAGTAGTCAAGTACCATGGTGCTGCTACCCAAATTACTTTATTTGGAAACTTGCAATGCCATAACATCAGATATTTCGTTAACAACTGTTGCCCTTCTCAGAAAGTGTTATCTTTCCTAGCTCCGAACTCTCCTGACAAGTGGAGGTACAACACCCTTGGCTCTCTTAAGTGAAAATGCTAAATGAATTAAAATAAATTTATCCTATAAATTCTGTAAACAGAAATCTAAAATAACAAAATTGAGAAATTAAAGACCACTATATCTATGAATTGGTCTATTTAACAAATATATATATAGTGCAAAAATTAAAATGATGTTATCAAAAATGTAATAATTATTGGGCAATTTTAAAAACACAGAATGTAATGGAAGATTACTCCAAATAGCCAATTCTACCACAAGTGGATAACCGGAAATGTTTAATGTCGAAGCCGAAGTTCAGACATTTTTTTTACTGAAAATGCCTATTAAGCATTTCTCTTGTACGAATCTCTGTCTTAATCCGATTGTTACTCTCCATTTAGATTATGTTTGGTATTTGTTTTCTACTAATATGTCCGCCTTTATGCTTGAACACCATTCAATAAGTGTTATTCTAAAATGCTTTGATTTTATCTGAAATGTTTTCGGTTTGGTCATCCGAAGAAACTAAATTTCCCCTTAATTTGGTATTTAATTGTTTTTTAATGATCGTTGACCACGTGAATCTGATCGAAGCTCCTGTTTATGGACTACAGGTCCATTAGAATATCAGCAAGCCAGACTACTAATACTTTGTTGTTGCCCGACAACCGATTTACAATAATCTAAATGTATGTCGTTGTACATGTAGAAAGAAATAATATGAGAAACATAAGACGTAACTGGTTTCAATAAAATAATATTCCAAAATTACTTAAGATACTAGAAAATAATTCCACAAACATATAATTTCAACAAATATTGTACAACGACATGTTTAATACAAAATTGTGGGCTCATGAAATATGAATTTACAGACGTATTAAAATTTATTTAGGTAATTATTTTCAGAACGCTTATATTTATAAAAGTTTAGGTTCTTGATATTCGAGTTATTGGACGTGGTTGTTTCCATTGATTTATTCACTCCTTTACTTTTATGGGCCATTTATTGCTATATGGTGTGAGGCTCCTCACTGTGTTTAAGACCCTACGATGACTCCTAGATGCCTTTTTTTTGGGTCGTTTTAACCTGAAGATTAGATATTGTCTCCCTGACATTTACCCCATTTTCATTCTTTTTCATGTTAGATTTAATACTTAATTCTCGCATTTCTAATCCTCGTTTTTACGGAAATGTTGTTAAAAAATGCCAGAAATTGATTAAAAATCCAGAAAAGCTGGAACGTAACTTACATTCTTTACGTAATAGGGGATATCGACAAGATATTCTGCTTGCATCCGTTAAATTAGCTTTGAGACCTAATGACCTGAAAATTTTGCACACATACTGGCCTTTCACTGATACTGCCGACGTCTACTGAAATCTATGACGATTCTTGACCAAACCCTTCGGGAAGTTTTGAATTTGATTTTTCTTTCGTAGTGCGACAGTGTTCTACCAGCAGACTAGGCTCCTTGAGCTAGCCAGCACTTTAGCGGAGAGCACCCCTTGACCCCTCTTTCTAAACTATCTATTGTTTTTTTTCTGTCCCTTCAAGATTGTGGTCATGGGGTTAGTGCTCTACCTGTATTTGGTTTTATTCGTATGTTTATAATACTATAGGGAAACGGGACAGATAAAGGGGAGATTTGGGTACTCATAAACCGGTTAAACCCTACTGCTGGCTTTTGCTAGAGCCGGTACCAAGTCCCGCTGTCCCGAGTTCCTATCGTTGTCTACGTTTGTCCTTTGTCTTATTCGTGTTCTTCATGTGTAGTTCCATAGCAGATTGTGGCATGTAATTATAATGTTCAGCCATTGTAGGTGTTTCCTGTTATCCATTTTTTACATTGAACACACTTCATCTTTTTATAGGAAACATATTATTGTTTTATCAAATAGTTCTTTGTTCATTTCTTGTGAAACATAACTGGCTATAGGGTATACGAATAAAATCAGTACAACGTTTATGCTCCCAAATGAACAGCTTGGAATCTGATCAATTAACATTAAAAGATTCAGTGATATATACATAATGTACTTGCATCAGTCAGATCTGAACTTAAAAGAAAATGTGTCTATTGGACACGGATGACCCAACCAGATATTCTATTCAGCAAACAGCGATGCAGAGAAAACTTTGACAAACTCTTCAATGCAAAATGTGTCAAATTGACAAGTCCGTAAATCGTACATGTTATAGCTTATTAGATATTGTAAACATTCTATAATGCATTGTATTGATTATATTTATTTTGTAAGGCCTTAATATTATGTAATTTGTTTGGCCTAGTTATGTAACTTGTTTACAATAAACAATGATCAAGGTAATTACACCTTAGAACATGTGGAATTTTCTAGAATTTAAATTAGGATTTTAACACATAGAATATTCTTTCATTTTTTCAAGATGTCATTTGACCCAGAACAAGTCATGTCTACGTGGCAGGTGGAGAATTTTGAGAAGTTAAAAAAGGAGGAGTTGATTATTTTAGGTAAACATTTGAAATTAAATGTCAAATCAGGAATGCGAAAATTTGAAATTCAAACCGTCATTGGAAATTATCTTATTGAAGAAGATATTTTTGGAAACTTTTGACATTCAATCACCTGGATTAGAAATAAGAAAATTAGAAATTCAAAAAGAATTAGAAAGTAGAAAATTAGAATTAGAAAGAGAAAAAAAGGAAAGAGAAAGAGAAGAAAGAAAATTAGAATTACAAATTGAACAGCAGGAAAAAGAAAGAGAGCTAAATTTTCAATTAGAAATGAAAAAAAAAAATAGAATTAGCTGAAAAGAATCAACACCTTTCTCAAATTCTCAGACTTTTGATGTTGCCAAAGCCATCAGGTTGGTCCCTCCTTTTCAAGAAAAAGATGTTAACAAATATTTTCTGCATTTTGAGAAAATAGCTCAGAATTTAAAGTGGCCAAAACAAAATTGGTCAATGTTATTACAGAGTGTGTTAATTGGTAAGGCCGAGGAAATATATACGCAGTTGTCAGTAGAACAGGCTTCAGATTATGACACTGTAAAAGAGTTTATTCTTAAAGCCTATGAACTGGTCGCTGAAACTTACCGGCAAAAATTTAGGAATGCAGAAAAACAGAGTGACCAAACCTATGTAGAGTTTGTTTGGAACAAAAGAGCAACTATTTGATCGTTTGTGTTCATAAAAGAAAATAAAAAACAATCATGAGAAATTACGTCAGATAGTTTTAATTGAAGAATTTAAAAGGTGTATTTGTATTGATATTAAAACTTATATTCATGAACAAAATTCAGAAACTCTGGAAATTGCTGCACGTTTAACTGATAATTACTTACACATAAAACACAATTTTTTATTAAACGACGGAAATTTTTCAGAAATAGTAATCCTACATTTTTTTCATCCAAACCTACAAATGATGTAAATAGTAGGCAACGTCCAGTTAATAGCTCGTCCAAGTCTTATCCTCCCTCACAGTCACAGAAGCCATTTAAATCGATTTCGTGTAATTATTGTAAGAAGGAAGGCCATTTGATATCTGACTGTTTTAGGTTAAAACAAAGGAAGGAAAGTGAAATTAAACCCAGTGGTTTTGTTGAGTCGTCACAATGTTTGCCTCATTTTGGTACAGACGTGCATAGTTCTTTTTTCAGAGGTTAAGCCTGTTTTGTATCCTGTTAGTAAGGTCGAGGTCAAATCCCCATCTAGTCCTATTATGGAGATTTTTGAACCATTTATTAGTGATGGTTTTGTGTCACTTTCGAGTGATTTTTTTAAATTCTACCTCAATTCGAATTCTAAGAGCCTCTCAGTCTCTTTTGTTTGCGGAGACCCTGCCGTTTGATATTTATAGTACTGGTAGAACTGTTCTTATTAAAGGGGTAGACTCTAGTGGTTATACTGCTATTCCTCTCCATAATGTTTATTTGTCTTCGGATATTGTTTCTGGACCTGTGACCTTAGGTATTAAGTCATCATTGCCCTTTGAAGGTGTACAACTTCTTCTTGGTAATGATTTAGCATGGGATAAAGTTCAAAGAAATCCTATTGTGACAGACAAGCCTTCTTTTGATCAGGTTTATGATTCTGCTGAACAGGAGTTTTCTGGGTTGTATTCTGCCTTTGCGGTAACTCGTGCTATGAAAAAGAAATGTGTGGAACCTCAGAAAGTTGATGAAAATAGCACTGATGGTTTTGATTTGTCGGATACATTTATGAGTCAGCTTAGTGATGTTGGTGACAAAGCGAGCAAGCCCTTAGAGTTTTCTGATAGTTCATTGGATCAAGGTGATGGTTTTTCTATGTCTACATTTACCAATGAGCAACATAAGGACCCTGAAAATTCATGTCTTTTCAATAGGGCTGTTGATGAAAGTGAGTCTTTGAAAGAACTTGTCACTTATTTCACCAAAAATGGTATTCTTATGCGTAAATGCAGACCTTCTGATGTATCTGCTGATGCAGAATGGGCAGTAAAGCATCAAATTGTAGTACCAGAGGTGTATAGAGCTGAGATATTAAGCATGGCCCATGATACTCCCTTGTAAGGACACCTAGGTATTTATAAGACTTACAACTAAAATTTTGAATTATTTTTATTGGCCTAATCTTACAAAAGATGTCTCCAGTTACTGCAAGTCGTGTCATAAATGTCAGTTAGTAGGGAAACCAAACCACCAAACCAAGTTATTCCAAAAGCACCTCTTCAACAAATACCTGCTTTTGAGGAGCCTTTTAGTAGAATATTAATAAATTGTGTAGGTCCTTTACCAAAAACTAAATCAGGTAACTAGTACATGTTAACCATTAAGTGTGCATCCACAAGGTTCCCTGAAGATATTCCTTCAAGAAATATAAAGACTAAAACTATAGTTAGGGCTTTAACTAATTTTTTTTACTTTGTTTGGCCTTCTTAAATCTATTCAATCAGACCAAGGTTCAAACTTTATGTCAGATATTTTCCAGCAAGTAATGTATGAATTAGGCATTTAACAGTACCGATCATCTGCATATCACCCTGAAAGTCTAAGGCGCCTTGACTTTTTTATGAACAGTGTTACAAACTGACTCATTTCCGATTCCGCGCATTGATGACTGTAGTGACAAAATTGGAAATGCTAAAAACATTACAAAAATTGACTTGTTGAAAGGATTTTATCAAGTTCATATTACAGAGCGTACAAAAGAACTTTCCGCTTTTGTTACACCCAATTGACTATTCCAATACAAAGTGATGGCTTTTGGCATGAAGAATTCGCCGGCAACTTTTCAGCGTCTCATCAACAGTGTTATTTCTGGAATTGATGGTTGTGCCATACATTGATGGCATTCTTATATATAGTGACACGTTGGAAGAACATCTTCAGATACTCCGAACTTTTTTCGACCGTTTGAGCAGTGCTATGTTAACAGTCAACCTCTCCAAGAGTGAATTTGGATGTGCTTATGTTAATTATTTAGGACATGTTGTAGGTCAGGGTCAGGTAAAACCTATTGATGCTAAAATTAGTGCTATTTCTAGTTTTCATAAACCTGAGAATAAGAAACAATTGATGCGTTTTCTGGGAATGGCTGCATATTATAGAAAATTTTGTCAAAACTTCTCTTCAATTAGTGAGCCTTTGACTAAACTTTTGAGAAAACATGTAAAGTTTATTTGGTCTAAAAGTTGTGATGAGTTTTAGCAACACCTAATTTTGATTTTCAATTTAAGTTAGCAGTAGATGCCAGTGATGTTGCTGCTGGCGGTGTTTTGTTACAAGAAGGTGAAGATGGTATAGACCATCCTATTTGTTATTTTTTTAGAAAATTTAATAAACACCTGAGAAATTACTCAACCATTGAAAAAGAATGTTTGTCTCTGATTTTGGCTTCACAACATTTTGAAATTTATGTTACAGCTTCAATACAGCCTATCATTGTATATACTGATCATAACCCACATAAATTTATTCATAAAATGAAAGATAAAAAACAAAGACTTTTGAGGTGGAGTTTGACTTTGCAAAGTTTTAATCTAGACATAAGACACATTAAAGGAAAAGACAATGTCATTGCAGATGCATTGTCAAGGATTTAATTTTAACATGACAGCTCGTGGTAAATAGATTTGTTTGCTGTTAAATGTTTTCATTGCATTTTAACATTTTCTTTTGGGGGGAGGTGCTACAGGTAATTAAATATTGTAAACATTCTATAATGCATTGTATTGATTATAAGGCATTAATATTATGTAATTTGTTTGGCCTAGTTATGTAACTTGTTTACAATAAACAATGGTCAAGGTTATTACGCCTTAGAACATGTGGAATTTTCTAGAATTTAAATTAAGATTTTAACACATAGAATTTTCTAGAAGTTTTCCTTACATAATAGTTCTAGTCATGCGATTATCAATTGCTTAGAATGTTCCAATACAAAAGATGTGCGTAATGATCCTGTATAAACTTATTAATAATAATTCTAGTCATGTGATTATCAATTGCTTGGAATGTTCCAATACAAAAGATGTGCGTTATAATCCTACTATATATATTTAATGGTGACTTCAAGATGAAGAACAACAATAAAAGCGTTGTTCCTTTGCTTGTTTTTTACCATGTATTTGTAGAGACTTTGTCTCATGTGCATTTACTCCATATCCTTTTATTCACCAGTTATATCTTGTGAATAATTTTTCTAGAAATAATAAATGTATATATATAAGGTAGCAGAAAAGGGTGAAATCAGTCAGTTTAATGAGTTTATATAGGATTAATAAGTTTATACATGATTATTACGCACATCTTTCGTATTGGAAATCGACATCAGTTATTATGAATATATTATCAACTATTTAGTGAGGATTATAAGGAATATTCATTTGGACATTTATTGCTGGCTTTTAGTGAACTATTAATTTGGATATGTACTTGGACTTCATTATTGTCAGATAAGTTACTATATATATCTAATTTGTAAAATAATTATTTTTCGTCTTAGTAAAAAGTTAATTTGAGCCAATTTTGTTTTTTTTTTATTATTGCTGACAATTTATTGGCCATTTCTACCACATAACATATGACTTTAAAAGGAAATACACGGAAATACACGGAACAACTCAAAATACCAAATGTCAAATCATTATTACGTACATACATAAACCGAGAAATCCTTGACATAACTTTCAATATATGGTTTAAATGAGTTATTGACAAACAGGAAGTTGATTAGTGACCAACATGCTACAACAAATCATGCAAAGCTTAGGAGTGGTGACTGAAAGGATATGGAGTAAATGCACATGAGACAAAGTCTCTGCAAATACATGGTAAAAACAAGCAAAGGAACAACGCTTTTATTGTTGTTCTTCATCTTGAAGTCACCACGAGGCCCTCAACAATGAGCTGTGCTCATACCTCATAGTAAGTTCAAGACGGCCCCTAGCACCGGTTTGAGTGGAATTAATTTTCTAATTGTCGAGCAACGCTACATCCATGTCTTCATTGGTCATAGGTACGGGATTGTCAACAAATATTAATTAAACTGGCAAAGTCTTCTTACAATCATTGTCATTCTTTGCCCGACAAAAGGACCATATATTTACTACGTAAGCAAGCTGATAAAAACTTGACAATAATTTTCAATATATGGATTTGATGGATGAAAGTTATCAGAAAATAGAGTGATGAAAAGTGATGGACTTAAAAAGGGAGAGACACGGTACAACTAATCATACTAAAGCTTCAGACAAAATTTCAAAGCATTACTATATATAAAAGCTGACAAATCCGTACAGAAAATTCTCAATATAATGCTATAATGGAAAAAAATCAAGGGTATCGGCAATCAGGAAGTAGAATAGTAACAGACTTGAAAAGAGAGACACGGTACAACTAATTTTTGTAAAGCCTCAGAGCAAATATCAAATCATTACTGCATACATCCTTGATGAAAATTTACGGACGGACAAGGGTATAACTAAATACCCAAATGCGAAATGCGAAATGAAATAAAAAGGGACAACAGGAAACACCTACAATGGCTGAAAATTATAATTACATGCCACAATATGTAAGGGAACTACACAGAAAAAAACACAAATAAGACAATCAGGCAAACGCATACGTAAACAACGATAGGAACTCGGGACCTTACGGCGGGCTAAAAATAACCTTTGATTTTATTAAACGTAAGTCCAAAATCAAATTGAACAAGAAAAAACAAGATAAAACGTTAAAACCTTTTAATAGTGACGCATCTGTAATATATTCATTTGTAGACGGGAAATTAGCTAACATTCCCACTGCAAATGTGGCATTTAAATACTTGCTATATTGTTGCAATATTTGCGTGGACACTTTCCCCAGTTTTTTACAACTTATTCAGATGATACTCGGAGTGGTAATAAAAGCCGCAAAAAATTGAGTGAATCGTTTTATTATTGGAAGTGTTGCAGATTTTCAATCGGGGTTATTACAAAATTACCGAAAATAATTGTCAAGAGCCCGAAGGCGAAATACAAATCAGGTGGAAAACACGGAAAATTGTCGCCCGCAATTGTCCTGACTTGTTACAAACATTTCAAAAGAAGTGGGGGTTAAACAGAATTTATGGTGCTACAAATCTCCCCTTCAATTGCGCTATACTGTCCTTTAGCAACCCAACAGCTATTATAGGACAATAGGTTTTAATGTTTTTGGCGCTTTGGACAGATGTCTTCAGTGTGAACCTTTTGTCCATTTGATAATTTTGTGTCTTTTTAATAATATGTTCAAATGGTTTCCTGGGAGAATCGGATTACTCTGCATGCACAGACTCCATGGATGCCTAAATTTCAATTTGATGTATTATTGCTGTGCTTTTTTTCATGATGGGTTGATATAACATACATACATGGTGCAATTTCTTATCGGATGAAACAACATCCATGCGTCTGCAATCATAAATACTGTCTGCTGAATGGATATATATCTGGTCTTCAATATACAGTAATTTCATGCCTTCGAAGGAAAAAGCAAAGACTGTTTTTCCGAGGCGATCGTAATGACTGAGGCCAGGGCCGAAGGGTACAGTTTCCAAGTCATTTCAGTCATAATAATAGTGATCAATAGTTCAAGAAACGCAGCTTGCATTTACTGTTTTATTGTGTCTGTTATTACTGGGCCGATACCTCTGCTGGTAGACTGTTAGTCCTCGAATGTATTCACCGACCCAGTAGTCAGTACTTCTTTACTGACCCAAAAACTGATTGTATGGAAGCTTGCAATATCCAAATGTTTAAAACTAAGGAGTATCTCCCTCGTGCAAAGCTCTGTCCTTAGCTGAACTTTGGCTTTTCTATTTAGATCCTTTTGATTATTTGTCTCTAGGCTTTAACATTTTTCGGTTAATGTATTTTCAAATAATTCCAAATATAACTGTAACGTTCATTTTCATTAGTCAACGTCATGAATAGCAAACGGAAATATTTTTCGATATTTCCGTTTGCCCATTAATCCGCTCCGCAAAAATATAGTGCAGCAAATAAAGACGTCGTTAATATGGATAACGCATTTTTAACGTACAAAATTGGAATCATAAGGATTAAACACGGATTTTTAGGACATTATGTATGTATAAACTCCGGCAGCTCACTCACAAACTTTACATAAAGTCCTTCGGACTTTATTCAGTTTGTGAGTGAGCTGCCGGAGTTTATACATACAAAATTTCCTAATAATGAGTGTTTAATCCTATAATGTTTTCGTTTGATCTGCACTGATGAGACATAATTTGTCACAATGCACATACGCAGACAAATAAATTAACAGTAACTTCGGTATTTTGTTATTCATTATAAATATTTCCCTTAAAAACTCTTCACCGGTTAGTTGTGAATGACATCGCACTGCGCAATTATTTTGCGCATGCAACAGTTTGTCTGGAAATCGGTACACAGTTATTTGTTCCACCTAACGTAAAAATTTCATGAAAATAGTAAACAGTGAAAGAAACAGTAAAAACTATTGTCCCAAGGTAATGTAGCAAAATACTGTTACTGTTAATTTATGTTCTGCATATTAACATTTGGCATAACAGCTTCACACACTATACAAACGCGTTTTATCATTTTGATGATCGGCCGATTGATACGATCATCGATGTTTGTTTACTTGCAGAAAAGTGGAACAGTTTTTTGTTAAGATTTTTGATATTTTACACCATTCTAAGCAGAACCATGAATAAATTTGGATGTAAAAACAATGATTATAAATCACTTGATTAAAACAATAAAATTCTTTCTGATAACATGTACATTTTAGTGGACTTTGAATCAAACTGTTACCAAAACTCACGCTAAAATCTCAGATTATAATCACTTTTTCCATACAACTTCGTATTTTAAAAGCTATTATTCAATATCAACATTAAAAATGCATCTATGTACTTCATTTTGATGTTTGCAGTATTATTCAAGTGTAAGTTGTTGTTTGTGTAATTTGACTATACTCAACAATAGGATACGATCTTCGACCGATTCATTTAATTGAATGATACTATCATCAGCAGCTGAGTTGTGATTCACCAAAGAGGACAAGACTGCAATTTGTCACTAATTACATTTTCAATTGAAACATAATTAGATTCACATGAGTTTAAATTAAACCCAGCACTAATGCTTTTCGATAGAGTAGCCCATTTGCGAAGGATGAAAATTCGTTAACATCTTTTTCCTGAGCGTAGTAGCAGTAGTTTTGATAGTAAAGACAGAGATGGTAAAATTCATACAGTAAAGCGGTATAGATGCTTTCCTGTTGTAATTTCTTTTATTAATTTTGTGGGTATGGATGAGCTGAAAGATATGATGAGCATTTACCATATTAACAGTATACGACTTTTGATTTTCATCACGCAGAATGAGCTCACTGGTTGCATTTGTATGTTCAAAAGGTCACACTGGGTACGAAGATCTAAATTTCACGCATCTGTGTTGTTCCGTGGCTGTTGAACCAAATTCAGATCATAACAATTACAAACTTTTTTGAAGCTTTAATAATGTCACGAGTTCTGTAAAATAGGTAATTAACATCGTTTTGCATTGTAGCCAAACTGTGGTGAAACGCCACGCTCCATGCACTAAAAGGACAACTTCTATATATTTGTGTAAGGACAGCAAACCTACTGGCGGTTGTATAGAAGGCTTAATTTCTTGTCCCTAGCCATTTCTCTCCTCTTATCCAGTGACAATCAAAAGTCGTTGCCCCGTTTGTCCCTTCCGTCTTTATTACTTTCCTCTTTTACTATTTTTGATTGATTTACTTGTTCTAGTCCTGATAGAGCTGACTGGACGTTAAACTCTAACTAATACTAATCAATTAATCAATCAATCCATTATTTTGCAAGTGCATTTTTTAAATAATACAAATATTTCGGGAAATATAGTTCAGAATTGCACCCTATGGAATAACGCTTTCAAATGGAAAAAAAGGACAAAGTATTCTTAAAGTGGTCCCCTTTAAAAAGGTTAAAAGCGTGTTTTTAGGTGTTGACTTTATCTAAGGTAGCTACCAACAGGGAACATATTTTATTTAACATTGGACCATACGGGAACATTTTCAAAGATCTTCTGCCCTGAATATTTTGGCCCAAACTTGACCACAATAGTCTACTGATGTTCATCTGTAAAAAAATGTCGGGTTTGCAAGTTTTCCAAATTTGCTGCTATCAGAGTACATATTCTAACATCGGAACCAATAGTAAAACATGCTTAGAGATCTCATCTAGACCAGAAAACCACTTTTTTATTTGAATTTCACAGTTAATTTAGTACATGACGCACTGTTTCTTCATTTATAAGATAAAAGTAATTGAATACTGGATGCTCTCGGTACAAGGTGAGGGATACGGGTTCTCGTGAGCCTCTTTTTTCAATTTCGAAATGTTTTGCTTTTATTTGCACTGACAACAATGAGTTCAACAGATAATAGGAAAAATAATACATAAGTCAAAAAAGTAAATGACATGGAAGGACTGATAACTATAGTTGTCGACAAGGACTGACTAAAACATTTGCATGTTTTGTTTAAAATATTCCCAAAAATAACCCAACTTTGAGGTGCATTAAGTTGATCATGTGAACAAAATATCTTTACAGTTCGGTAGGAATATGACTTTGAATTACGATGGAGTTGTTTATTAAAAAATGAGGTAACTTCAGTAATACATGTAAGGGAATAACAAAATTACTGAACAGAATTATCAGGTGCCGGAATCTATAGAGCAAATACACCAAAACCAGCGGAAAAAATGTAAACAGCAATCGTACTGACTTGGTACAGTTATTTTTAAAGAAATTGTTGGTTAAACCGATTTTATGGAGCACCAAAGTATAAGTTGAATGTAGCAATTCACCAATAATTGCCTTTGAAAGGTCACAGACAATGCAATGTTCATGAAATTATCATCACAAGTGAGTACGAAAGAATCTCAAATCACCCTGAGTTCGGACTAAAACCTAAAACTTTTCTACAAGTGACTGATGCCTATAAACAAACACCTTTTTTATCACTAATTTTAATCTCTAAGTATAAGCTGCATAACATGATCATGTAAACAAGGTATCTTGGAAGTATGTTTTTATCTGACTAGTGAGCTTTCTTGGCTCATCGAATGTCTTTAATCATTAAAATCATTGATTTTCAAACTTTGTATATAACAAGTGCAAAGGTTTATATGGTATGCAGAATTTTGAAAACATTTGAAAAAAAAAATCTAGAGGGTCTGATATCACCTTTGGGCAAAAATTTTCCATGCAGATAATAAAGAACAAAAATATCAATTAGAGTCACCTTTTTAACCTTTGAGGAAACCTGAAAATATCGCTTATATGGTACTAACTGTCCTGACAAAAAATAATTAACACGGACTAAAATGTCTGCCACATGTCCGGACTGACAGATAGAGGAAGAGCAAGGTGAAATTGATATACTGATAACTTTGTTGTGGAGGTGTATAAAAACGGAAATATTATCATTTGAAAGATTTTGTTTCACGGCTGTTGATCGTATCTTCATTTACATGAAATCTACTGTTAATCGTTGCATATTTCGGCCGGAGATCGTATCCTATTTTCCTCATGTTGTGTTTGTCAAATTAAATAAAAACTATTGACATTTGAACAATACTGCATACCTCAAAATCAAGACAATGGATTAATCTTAAATGCTAGTGTTGAATAAAAGCTTGTTTGGTACGAAGCTTTAAGGAATAAGTGTTTATTGTGGATGATCTGAGATTTTGCCGTGATTTTCGGTAACAGTTTTGATTCAAAGTCCGCCGAAATGTACATGTTATAAGAAATTAATTTATAATTTTCACCAAACGACTTGTAATAATCGTTTCTACATCCAAATCAAATCAAAGTTCTATTTAAAATGATGTCAAATATCAAAAATCTTAACACCACTGTTCCAAACAAACATCGATGGTAGTATCAATCGGCCGATGATCAAAATGTTACAAGGTGTGCTTGAAATAATGACTTTTTATGAACCATTAAAGTGAATATATGACTAAGACTTGCTACAAATCTCTCTGTAAATCATAGTCCCTTTTAAAAAATATTTGCTGTGAAGATGTACGTAATTCTATCAATTCTATACATTTTCATAGAAAATATTTTTTAATTGACTAAAACTTACAGAGAGACTTGTGGCAAGACTGTAAATGTCATGATATGAGCGATTCCCTCATACTGCCGTGAAATTTTGATTTGCTCCATCTGATGTTACCTTGTACACGTATTTTATATGGAATTTGATAATTTTTCAAGACGCTTGTCTTGAAGATAAATGTGATGAATTTGAGGGATCGTGTTGATGACAATCTATCGATGTGCATCCGTAACCATAATTTATTGATGGTTTTCTTCGCTGTACAAGATAAAAAAACAGTTTTTCGTACCAATCGCCTATAAAAGTCCGAGTTGTTTGAGAAAATGAAATCATAAGCTGGATCTTTAATAACACACCCATGTGTAGAAAATAAATTAACAGTAACTTCGGTATTTTGTTATTTATTACCACTGGGCCGATGCCTCTGCTGGTGGACTGTTAGTCCCCGAGGGTATTCACCAACCCAGTAGTCAGTACTTCGGTGCTGACCCGAAAACCGATTTCATTAAAACTTGCAATATCTAAATTTTACAATATTTTGTTTAAAACTAAGGAGTATCTCCCTCATGCATAGCTCTGTCCTTAGCTGAATTTTGGCTTTTCTATTTAGATCCTTTTGGTCATTTGCTCTCTATCAGCTTTTACATGTTTTTCGGTTAATTGACTTCCAAATGTTTTGGTTTTATCTGCAACTGATGAGACATAAGTTGTCGAAATGCGCATACGCAGAAAATAAATTAACAGTAACTTCGGTATTTTGTTATTTATTACCACTGGNTTTGTT
>MJUU01040625.1:0-17505 GCA_002080025.1 Modiolus philippinarum
AACAGGTTAAACAAGAGTCTTGAGCGTTGGAAAAAGAGTAAAACCTTTTAGATTTTTGTTTTACTTATGAGATGCTTAAACCGCAAGCAACGTAAAAAATGTGAGTGAATTAAGAATCTAGCCCGTTTTACCCGTCTCAACTGTAGTGAATAACAATTGCTTATTTTCGTTAGTCCCGTAGATAGTAGTTAACTATGGGAAAAAAGCCGCGGTTTTCAAAAAACGTTTTTTGAAAACCGCAGATTTTTCCCCATAGTTAACTACTCCAGTCTAGTCGATAATTGTGCGCCGAAAATATCATCCATTTAAAAGCATGGCAGGCGGGGAAGTGGTTGAAATAGAACAATAGAAATTGAGCTCTCGTTTAAATCAGGTAGAAATGTTACTTTTTGGATTGTTTTCTGTAACAGGAGGGGTCAGTGATCGGCCAGATTTGACCTCCTGGGCAGTGTAGTGGCAGATACTTCGCCCCTGATTCGTATGCAGGATACCTGATATCAGTATATGGCTGAACATAACGATTCAAACATTTCGAATTCTTTATTTACAAATGTACAACAGTTCGACATCGACAAGAATCAAGATGAATTCCAAATAGAAAAGCAACTTTGAAACGAAAAGAAAGCATTTTAAACTTGGCCAAAAGAATATTTCGCGCTGCGTTTTAAGACTTTAGAAAGTATCCAAATCATACTGCCAAAATGTGTAAAGCCAAAAAGAACTCGAGATTGAAAGGCTGGCTTTCAAGCGAGTGGCAGCCTAATTCAGACTGCCTTTTTAGAACGTGTATAAGCCAAAAGTGCTCGAGGTTGAAAGACTAGCTTTCAAGCAAGCTGCAATTTAATTCAGATTGCTTTTTGATGTGGATTAAGAATACTCCACCCGCTACTCAAGAATGATTGTCTTAAGTCTTAAGTAAAACTGCTTCAGAAAAGTAAGGAAAGAAATCTAAATTTTCAAAGTAAAGACAAAAGATGAATAAAATCAAATATTAAACAAAATAAATATGAAATAAACACATTTACTGTCAATTATAATAAGTCTCATTGATTTAAATTATAAAACGAATGTTCTAAAATTCATAAACACTAAAAGTCCAATTTCATCAAGGGACATAATCAGTCATATCCATTACAATCCTCCCTCCTTAAAACGCAAATGTCGACGAAGTTGCATTTGAGTTAAACACAGTTCAAAATATGGATGTGCAAACTAAACACTGTATAAATATACAATTTACGGTGAATGAATTTTCCTGTTATTTCTGACGAATGTTCACAGTATTGTCCAAATCACTATCGGAAAACGTACGGAATCCATTTAGAAAAATTGTCTTCTTAGACGATTTCGATATTAATCCTTCAATCTCCAAACGGTTGATAAAAGAAGTCTACTGATGATCTGGTTCAAGTTGTACCAATTATAATTCATCTAAACAAGTCTACTGAAGATCTGATTCGAGTTGTACCAGTATGTTGTTCATCTAAACAAGTCTACTGATGATCTGGTTCGAGTTGTACCAGGTATCGTCCACCATTGTAGATCTCACGAAAACTTATGAAACGTTAAGTTTTCGGGTTCTAAATCCAACGTTGTAATTTGACAAGTAAGAAAGTGCTTCTGATACAGTAGCTGCTTACTTATCAACTGGCAATTCTCCATACACCATCTGGCTGTCCATCTATTGGTTTCTGCCATGACTAATTAAAGTCAAAATACAGGACACTCATAACAAGACTAAACATAAATACTTGTTTGGACAAGTTAAAAGTCCAAATCAACGAGCAAATATCCCATCAATAAATAAACCAAATCAATCCAAGAAACTTTTCAACATACATTGAATATACCAATATCAAAATAAACACACTATGAGAAAAGCATAAACTCAATGTAAAAAATCAACAAACAAAACTTCAAGGTGAACTACAATAAAGTACAGTGTCATTGAGAAGTAGAGTAGATGCTACTCAGGCTCAAATGACAAAACCTCTTAACTCAAATCATGTCAAAAACTATATGGAACCATGAAACAAAATACAAATGATAAAACAGATAAAAACATTTCATAGAAACTAACCAACTTCAATAAAATCAGGTTTACAAGACTCTGACAATTCATTTACAAAATAAATGCAAGAACAAGCTGAACATCGTTGAAATAAATTCTCTTTCGAAGATATGTTTTTTTTTTTACTTTCTTTTTCATATAACTTTTACCAACTTTGTCCTTAACTCCAACTAGAGGCAGACTGGTAACAACTGTATCACAACTATTAACTATCTTGTTTGGACATTTGGCTCTTATATGTCCAACTTCCGAACAAAGAAAACATTTTTTTGGTTTACCTTTTCTACTATAAACTAAGTTTTTGAAAACTTTTACAATTTTGTCAAATCCTGACGTCAAACAATTAATAATACAGTGATCTTCAACTGTAACTTTTGAATCACTACCTTCAGAATCTGACAATACATAAGATTCATACTCAATAGCCAACTGAATAGCCCATCCAAACTCTTTGGGTGTTTAAAGTGAATAAATCTTGACATATCCTTGTCCAACTTGTTTAAAAATATGTCAATAAAGTAGGACTGAATATCATGAAAATGATCAGGATTTGCACGTTGGCACAAAAGCTTGAAACGACGTCCAAAGTCACTTATTGGCTCACCAAACATAACACTACAACTTGTTAATTGAAACTTGTGGAATGCCAACCTCTCCTTTGGATTAAACCTTTGCAAAAGCAACTTCTTCAAATAATCATAACTTTCAATCTGAGAAGATGTAAGAAAACGTAGAACAGTTTGTGCTTCTCCGCGTAAACAAATAACTAACTGACAAGCCATGTCAGATACAGACCAATTGTTCCATCGACTAAATGCCTCAAACTGGACAAAATAGTCTTCAACATCGCAACTAATACCATCAAAAGTACAAGGTTTTTGTTCAAACCTAATCGTCCTAATCAATAATAATGACAACAAGAACACAAAATAACAATGATCAAACAAAAATTCAAACCAATACTGAGGGAACAGGTATCCTGGTCACGGCACCATTTTGTAACAGGAGGGGGTCAGTGATCGACCAGATTTGACCTCCTGGGCAGTGTAGTGGCAGATACTTCGCCCCTGATTCGTATGCAGGATACCTGATATCAGTATATGGCTGAACATAACGATTCAAACATTTCGAATACTTTATTTACAAATGTACAACAGTTCAACATCGACATGAATCAAGATGAATTCCAAATAGAAAAGCAACTTTGAAACGAAAAGAAAGCATTTTAAACTTGGCCAAAAGAATATTTCGCGTTGTGTTTTAAGACTTTAGAAAGTATCCAAATCATACTGCCAAAATGTGTAAAGCCAAAAAGAACTCGAGGTTGAAAGGCTGGCTTTCAAGCGAGTGGCAGCCTAATTCAGACTGCTTTTTTAGAACGTGTATAAGCCAAAAGTGCTCGAGGTAGAAAGACTAGCTTTCAAGCGAGCTGCAATCTAATTCAGATTGCTTTTTGATGTGGAATAAGAATACTCCATCCGCTACTCAAGAATGATTGTAAAACATATCTATATATGTCTTAAGTAAAACTACTTCATAAAAGTAAGGAAAGAAATCTAAATTTTCAAAGTAAAGACAAAAGATGAATAAAATCAAATACTAAACAAAATAAATATGAAATAAACACATTTACTGTCAATTATAATAAGTCCCATTGATTTAAATTATAAAACGAATGTTCTAAAATTCATAAACACTTAAAGTCCAATTTCATCAAGGGACATAATCAGTCACATCCATTACAATCCTCCCTCCTTAAAACGCAAATGTCGACGAAGTTGCATTTGAGTTAAACACAGTTCAAAATATGGATGTGCAAACTAAACACTGTATAAATATACAATTTACGGTGAATGAATTTTCCTGTTATTTCTGACGAATGTTCACAGTATTGTCCAAATCACTATCGGAAAACGTACGGAATCCATTTAGAAAAATTGTCTTCTTAGACGATTTCGATTTTAATCCTTCAATCTCCAAACGGTTGATAAAAAAAGTCTACTGATGATCTGGTTCAAGTTGTACCAATTATAATTCATCTAAACAAGTCTACTGAAGATCTGATTCGAGTTGTACCAGTATGTTGTTCATCTAAACAAGTCTACTGATGATCTGGTTCGAGTTGTACCAGGTATCTTCCACCATTGTAGATCTCACGAAAACTTATGAAACGTTAAGTTTTCGGGTTCTAAATCCAACGTTGTAATTTGACAAGTAAGAAAGTGCTTCTGATACAGTAGCTGCTTACTTATCAACTGGCAATTCTCCATACACCATCTGGCTGTCCATCTATTGGTTTCTGCCATGACTAGTTAAAGTCAAAATACAGGACACCCATAACAAGACTAAACATAAATACTTGTTTGGACAAGTTAAAAGTCCAAATCAACGAGCAAATATCCCATCAATAAATAAACCAAATCAATCAAAGGAACTTTTCAACATACATTGAATATACCAATATCAAAATAAACACGCTATGAGAAAAGCATAAACTCAATGTCAAAAATCAACAAACAAAACTTCAAGGTGAACTACAATAAAGTACAGTGTCATTAAGAAGTAGAGTAGATGCTACTCAGGCTCAAATGACAAACCTCTCAACTCAAATCATGTCAAAAACTATATGGAACCATGAAACAAAATACAAATGATAAAACAGATAAGAACATATCATAGAAACTAACCAACTTCGATAAAATCAGGTTTACAAGAATCTGACAATTCATTTACAAAATAAATACAAGAACAAGCTGAACATCCTTGAAATAAATTCTCTTTCGAAGATATGTTTTTTTTTTATTTTCTTTTCCATATACCTTTTACCAATTTTGTCCTTAACTCCAGCTAGAGGCAGACTGGTAACAACTGTATCACAACTATTAACTATCTTGTTTGGACATTTGGCTCTTATATGTCCAACTTCCGAACAAAGAAAACATTTTTTTTGGTTTACCTTTCCTACTATAAACTAAGTTTTTGAAAACTTTTACAATCTTGTCAAATCCTGACGTCAAACAGTGAACAATACAGTGATCTTCAACTGTAACTTTTGAATCACTACCTTCAGAATCTGACAATACATAAGATTCATACTCAATAGCCAACTGAATAGCCCCATCCAAACTCTTTGGGTGTTTAAAGTGAATAAATCTGGACATATCCTTGTCCAACTTGTTTAAAAATATGTCAACAAAGTAGGACTGAATATCATGAAAATGATCAGGATGTGCACGTTGGCACAAAAGCTTGAAACGATGTCCAAATTCACTTATTGGCTCACCAGACATAACAGTACAACTTGTTAATTGAAACTTGTGGAATGCCAACCTCTCCTTTGGATTAAACCTTTGCAAAAGCAACTTCTTCAAATAATCATAACTTTCAATCTGAGAAGATGTAAGAAAACGTAGAACAGTTTGTGCTTCTCCGCGTTAACAAATAACTAACTGACAAGCCATGTCAGATACAGACCAATTGTTCCATCGACTAACTGCCTCAAACTGGACAAAATAGTCTTCAACATCGCAACTAACACCATCAAAAGTACAAGGTTTTTGTTCAAACCTAATCATCCTGATCAGTAATAATGACAACAAGAACACAAAATAACAATGATCAAACAAAAATTCAAACCAATACTGAGGGAACAGGTATCCTGGTCACGGCACCATCTTGTAACAGGAGGGGGTCAGTGATCGACAGTTCAACATCGACAAGAATCAAGATGAATTCCAAATAGAAAAGCAACTTTGAAACGAAAAGAAAGCATTTTAAACTTGGCCAAAAGAATATTTCGCGTTGTGTTTTAAGACTTAAGAAAGAATCCAAATCATACTGCCAAAATGTGTAAAGCCAAAAGAACTCGAGGTTGAAAGGCTGGCCTCATTCAGACTGCTTTTTTAGAACGTGTATAAGCCAAAAGTGCTTTTTGATGTGGAATAAGAATAGTTCACCCGTTACTCAGAATGATTGTAAAACATATCTATATAATATATAGAAGAATTTAGATATGTAAGGTTCCAAATAGAATCGGCTTTCGGGTCAGCACCGAAGTACTGACTAATGGGCTGGTCAATACCCTCGGGAACTATCAGTCCACCAGCAGTGGACTGTTAGTCCCCGAGTGTATTCACATAAGCCATCGACAAGAGTCTTCCAGCTGTCAAGAATTCACCAAAATAGCAAATACGGACAAATACTCCTATAATGATCGAATAACTTTGGTCCAATCCTATTAAAGGTAGCCCTTGTTTTGCAGAATACTTCTTGCCATACGTCATGCGTTCCAGTTTTATTATTTTTTTAACAAGCAATATCGGCTGATGCTGTCCATCTCGGTAGCCCAACGCGATCAAGTACAACATCCTGAAAGATTGGCATTGTAGTTTCAGTGGAGCATTTTTAATAAATTTTTGCCAAATTTCTATTCTTAACTATTGCAGGCAGCTAGGTCGACAGGCGGAGTAAAATCGGATAAAATCCTGTAGTTGGAACGACCAATTACCATTCCACTAAAGTTTGGTCCAAATAGTTTCAGAAGTTTTAATGACGGACAGGGTCGCGAGATATTTTTCTAAAATGGAACCAACCGAAGAAAAAATCTACAAGTTTTTGTCCACAGCTCGCCCATTGGTTTCAAAAGAAGAGATAATAAAATGTAGTTTGAAAAGTTTATATGGCAACAATAGCTTAGATGACCTTTCGGGTCAGGTGAGCTAAAAGCATTCTATTTGACTAAAAACCTTCCCCTGATGATCCAACAACTCTTAGATATGGGGGCCGTGGAACCAGAAACAGTGGACTTAGCTTACTCCATTACCGAGGACAGTGTAATGGGGGCAAGTTTGTTGTAATATTTTTATACCACTGGAATTTGAAAGGAGCAAAAAACACAATCTTTGGCTCTGCAATTTAAATGCTTCATTTCGAAACAAGTAGATAAGCTGTCATCGTGTTTAGTGTTGTGATGTAACAAGTACAATACAATTCAATTTGTTCATTATATGTTTTATTGTTAATTAATAATGAAGGGATATGTATGGAGTAAATGTACATGAGACAAAGTCTCTACAAATACATGGTGAAAACAAATCATTGGAACAACACTTTTATTGTTCTTCTTTATCTTGAAGTCACCTTGAGACCTTCAACAATGAGCTTTGCTCATACCTCATAGTAAAGTCAAAGACGGCCCGGCCCCTAGTACCGGTTTGAGCGGAATTCACTGCTTATTATCAAGCAACGCTACATCCATGCTCCACATTAATCATGAATGCACGATTGCCAACAAACATAAAATTAACTGGCAAAGTTTCTTACAATCGCTGTCGTCCGTTGCCCAACAAAAAGACTAACATAAGGCAATCACAACACTTAAACAACCACAGGGCACTCATCGCGTCAAAAATAAAAAAAAACTTTGCATAATAAAATCATGAGATGTGGGCACATTAAACTGCAGGTGTTCAGAATAAAATTGTGATAGTACAAAAAATGAAAATGCCAATATTAGAAAGTAATATAGTGCACGATTACGTATCCCTAAACTTGGGTTTACAGCGTCACGACGGAGATACAACGAAGCCAGAATTACTAATTATATGACAAAAGGACACTTGCATATAATTGTGAGAGACCTAGGATGTGCTTGTCCAAAACTTTCAACTTTTGTCATTCCTAACAATCGTATTCAGTCGGTGCTGGCCCGAAAACTGATTTTATCTGGAAACTTGCAATATCTAAATTTAACAAATTTTGTTCAAAACTGAGGAGTATCTCCCTCTTGCATAGCTCTGTCCTTAGCTGATTTTGGCTGTTCTATTTAGATATTATTTGCTATTTGTTCTATCAGTCTTTACATAATTTCGATATATGGATTTCCAATATTTTGATTTTATCTGCACTGAAGAGACATAAGTTGTTGAAATGCGCATATGCAGAATCGAAATTAACAGCAACTTCGGTATTATGTTATTTATTGAATACCGCTCGTAAATGAACAAGAAAATAGCAAAAATGTGTTTAAAGTAGCGTAGTGCAAGTTCACAAAGTTGCATACCCAGCTGATTTACAAGTTTCAGTGTCCGTGTATATATCCTTGTCTTTGTTGTAAGTTCGTATTGTCCATATTAAGCTTTGTTCTTAGTTAAACATTTTATTTTCACCAGTCATGCTGTGGTAACTTACAGAAACATGAAATGTCGCTATCGAAACAAATAAAAATTCGTTAAGTTTATTATTTTCCCTTCGTCACAGAAGTACGGGCAACATATACTGCAGACCCTCTGCAACTGGTTGCCAACTTATAAAAATGCAGTTTATTTGTATTGATTCAGATACGTTATTTAGTCACAAGGACTAAGAAGCTCTAGCAAACAGCTCACTTCGACTCTACTTCTGTGAATTTATATACCGGAACTATTTTTAGAGTAGACTGGTGAGAATGAGCGTGAGAATGAGCGAGTGAAAAGAACAAATGGTTTACAATGTGTAATTCCGTTTTTGCTTTGTGAATGATATTGACTTTATGATAGTAATCGAAAAAACAAAGCTGTTTCTTTTAGCAAACTGTTCCTTTAAAAGAATAAAGTGGCATGTAGTTGAATGTAATATAGAATATAACATAATAAGGCCCCCAAAAAATATGTTAGTGCTGAAAAAATTAGGGTCGGTCGGTCGGAAAGTTTTTTTTTGTAATTTTTTTTTGAAATCGGCGATAATCCGGATTTTTTTACGTGTTTTCTCCGGTCCGGTATCAATTTAGTCTTTACCCAAACCGGAAGTCACGTAATCTGGGTCATTTTGTTGTCATTGACTTTAAAAACGTGTTTCTACCTTTAATTTACCTCGCGCGGAAGGGTTTTTGCTTCAAAACTTTTCTTGTACATTGGGACAAAAATGGATGTTTGACAAAATTTTTGATGATTAAAAAAAGGTAGGGTCGGAGGCAAAAAGTTAGGGTCGGTCGGGCGACCGTAAACCACAACTTTTTTTTTTTTTTTTTTTTTTTTTTTTTTTTTTTTTTTTTTTTTTTTCTGGCCTAATATGATATTAATATTATTGTATTTTGTGGGCACGAAAAACTGAATCATGCACACGAAATAATGAATATTGCGCACGAAACACTACAATATTATGATTAAGTACTTTGTGCGCATGATTTAATATTTCATGAGCACGAATTCATATTTCCCGTATACTATTTACCATTGCGTTCGTAGGATTTAGTATCTCACGAGCGCGATTTAGTATTTAGTGCGCTCAATTTATCATTCCGCGCGTACGATTTGTAATTTTGTGAGCACAGTTAACTATTTTGTGTGCGTGATTTAGTATTTTTTGCCTACAGCTAAGTAATTCATGCGCACGAAATACATTTTTAATATATTTTAGGAGCATGTTTTTATATTTCGTGCGCACGACTAAGTTTTTTTCGTTTGCATGATTTAATATTTCGTACGCACGGTTAAATATTTCATGCACTCGATTTAATATTTTATTTTTCTCCATTGCACTTACAGGGCTCCCTAAATGAGTTTGTTATCTTAGAATGAAACTATGATTTCTAAACATTGAATCTTGAGTGTGCTATAACGCTTCACGTAATAATAATCTTCACGCAAATCATTGCGTTTAAGCCTTGTGTTTTACAATTTGTATTCTGGTTGTATTGAGTCTGTTTATTTGAAGTTCCTACCTTCAAACGTTTGATCTACATTTTCGTTCCCTCCGATTATATGTGAATCTTGGTTTATGCTGAGGTAAATATCATCATAATGCTCTATACAATTTCTCTAGCACGCAACTCTATAAGCATTCATTATTCTATGATTAAATCGGGAGAAAATGAATGTCAGCATTTGTAAAACATTCATGCTCTGTCAAATAAACTTTTGAAAATTATATAGATTTGATCGTTTTCTTGCAAATATTGCTAAAACAATAAATATTTGGACGTCTGAACACGATTTAAACGCAAGTTATTTGTTCTCTGTTGTAGACAAGTGAAGCAAACAACAAGAGGAGCAAAAATCAATGTACCAAGTAAAATGAAAGTAAAACATAAATTAATCATACATAAACACTGTAAAAATTATGAGCTTAATTGAAGGAACATTTTAATAACACTGAAGGAAGTTTTCAATTTAGAACTTTTGAGATAGAAGGTCCTTCGTGCTTTACGACAGATATATGTCTTGGAAGGAGGGATATAATTGTACCAGACTGTATTTTATGTTCACCCGTTCGCTTATTATGGGATTACCTACAATAAGGACACTTTTGACCTAACATTATCATATCTGTAACGCGAAAGATCTGTATTGTAATATTCCATATCCTTGATTTGAAATCGTTTATGGTTTGATAATTTATTAATGAAGGTATGTGGCGTGCTGGACAAAATCAAAATACTTAACACTCTACAGCAAAACAAAAACAAAAAACAAAAACTAAAGAATGGTTCTCTTGTTGTTCTTCAGTTTGATATACAATAAAGACATCAACAACAAGCAATCTCTTTACCTCAAAATAATTACAAGACGACCCATGTCATAAATTTATTGTTAAGTATAAAAAAACACATTACAGTCATCTCATGTAGAGGCAAAACATAGTAAAAAATTAAAACAAACATAGAAAAAATGAACAAAGTAATGAGCTATATTAATCAAAAATATAGTTTTGCTCAATTATTCTCCAATTGTAATTGGTAGTTACATACTTTAAAGGAGTTTGTATGGTAAGCAAACCCAAAGGCTGTAAAGAAGCGCTTTAAACGATTTGTCTACTAAATATGGAGGTGTATAGTTTAACACAAGTTTCCTTTAGGATTATACTGGTAGATGGGGTGAATTTTTTTACAGTTGATTCGTAACACGAGAGCTAGTACCATTTATGCAGACTTTCTGATTAGCCATAGTTATCCCCATGACCATCTTATTAATCAGGGCTTCAAAATAAACTTTCGTCTCGTACGATCATTAAAAAAGTTCCTCATAAATATCAGTCCCTTGAGGGAAAATTTTGATGTTTCAGTCCGAACTACGATTCAATATTTATTTTTTCTTAGTACTTTGAAGAACATTTCTTTTTACTGACTGCGACCTTTCAATGGGAATTTCTGTTGAGTAGCTACAGGACACGAAATGAAAGTGGGGGAGATTGGCGAGCCATAAAGCAGGTTTAACACACCATTTCTTTAGAAATGCCTGTGCAAAGTCAGGACCGTTACAATCGACAATTTATCCGGTGGTTTCCTTCTGATTTGATTTCTTTTTTTTTTTTTTTTTTTTTTTTTGTCTCGTGGACTTCGGCTCTTGAAAACTCTGTTCGGTAATTTTGTTATTAAACCTGTTCTTTAAAAATCAGCCTTTCTTTTTGAAAATTTTACTTCCTCAAATCCTTTAGTGTAAACAATATTTTATTAGAGAGGCAAATATTTAACAAAATACAACAAATAAATCATGGATGTGAAAACAGGTGTAGAACACCTTTATTAATCCCTGTCCACATAATAAGGATGTATACAAATAAATGTAAGATATATCTGATGGGTTTTGAGCAATAAAAATACAATTAATGACAAAATAATTGATGTGTGACCTGAGAATCTTTTTAGAATGCAGTTAGTTTAGATCATAAAATATAACATAGTTACAAAAATATATATAAAGATTCATATAAATATATATCTTTAATATGAATACTGAGTGTATATGGATTGTATCATGAAATCATTCATTATCTAGCTGAACCTTTTGGATTGCAAAATAAATATTAATCTTGAGCTATCAAAACTTATATTTGTTTTCAGTTTCTGATAATAGGGGTTTCCATATAATAAGTTGGCTGTCCAGAGAGGTTAAGGAATAAGCGGTTTCTCAAAACATTATATATGGGACAATATAATAAGAAATGCTCAGAGGTTTCTGCTTCCTTACATCTGCAGAAGGGATCTTGTTCTAGGTTCATTTTAGATTTTATCTGCACTGAAGAGACATAAGTTGTCGAAATGCGCATATGCAGAAAATAAATTCACAGTAACTTCGGTATTTACTTATTTATGTAAATTATCTTTCAGAAAACTACACTTAGTACGAATCCTCGTATGCAAAATTTGGCCTATACTGCTACCAGCATAATAAATACGTATTGTTTGAGATTTTTAACCGATGAGTCGTTTTTTATTTCAACCGGTAGTTCGTTCCATGGTCGAATGGAAGAAGGTACATACCTGTTTTAAAAATAAGAAGTACGAGATGCCATGGGTGTAATATTATTTGCGTTTTGGGTACTATAATTGTGAACTTGGAATTAGGCGGGTCAGGTATTCATTGTTAACAATTTGGTGAAATAGTGCAAGTTTATGTTAGTTTCTACGGAGTCAAGAGTTTACCAACCATATTCTTGGTACAACAAGTCTAGTTAACTTTGTTGCACCAGCAACGATACGTGCAGCTTCGAGATTTAAGCTTTCGGGTCGGTCTTTCGTGAAATCTGGACAGTTGTCCCATATTATTTCAGCATACTCCAATATTGGCCGAACATAGCTGAAAGACAATCGCTCTAATGTCTTCCTATCTAATTTAAACTTCAATTCACGGATTATATTTAGTTTAGAATATGCCTTCTAAAGAACTTCTTCGATATGTAGATGCAGAATATGCCTTGTTTATGGTGCATGTCTTTTGAAATGCCTGTATCATCTAGTCAAGGCCATTGCGGTCGACAGTTTTTCTGCTGGCTTTGAGTTTTTGTCCTTTGGGTTGGGCTCTTGACAATTCTGTTGAGTAATTTTGTTATTAACCCCATTTTACTGTTTGTTTACAGGTAAAAAATGAGAACATCGCAGATCTCTATTGTATTACGTTTACAGCAAACAAATGAAATGTCGAAAAAATTGACAATTTATCAGAATTACTAGACGGAGGTGTTTATTTTTTCAAACTGTTCAAAACAAGCACTGATAATTGTCGTCAAGTCAAGATAAAACATGACATTTCAAAATATTCTTTTACTACTTGTTACCTAAGCTGACTGACAAAAACCGTCATTACGATAGTTCTTGTTTCATCAGCGCTACTGGTGTGACCGAAACTGCATATTTTCAATTTTGACAAATTAAGGTATGTAAAAAGATGGATAACAGGAAACACCTACAATGGCTGAAAATTATAATTACATGCCACAATCTGTCATGAAACTTCACATAAAAAACACGAATAAGACAAAGGCAAACGTAGAAAACAATAGGAACTCGGGACAGCCGGACTTGGTACCGGCACTAGCAAAAGCCAGCGGTAGGGTTAAACTGGTTTATGGGCACCCAAACCTCCCTTTTATCTGTCCCGTTTCCCTATAGTATAACAAACATACGAATAAAACCCAATACAGGTAGACTACTAACTCCATGACCACAATCTTGAAAGGAAAGAAAACACAATACGTAAGTTTGAAAGATGGGTCAAGGGGTGCTCGCTGCTAAACTGCCGGCTAGCTCAAGGAGCCTAGTCTGCTGGTAGAACACTGTCGCACTACGGAAGAAAAATCAAACTCAAAACTTCCCGAAGGGTTTGGTCAAGAAGCATCATAAATTTCAGTAGACATCGGCAGTATCAGTGAAAGGCCAGTGTGTGTGCAAAATTTTCAGGTCATTAGGTCTCAAAGCTAATTTAACTGATGCAAGCAGTATATCTTGTCGATATCCCCTATTACGTAAAGAATGTAAGTTACGTCCCAGCTTTTCTGGATTTTTAATCAATTTCTGGCATTTTTTAACAACATTTCCGTAAAAACGAGGATAAGAAATGCCCTTAGTAATAAGCTGTTTACGAGTGACACCATATTTAGATATTAAATGTTCATATCTATTATATAGGGAATAATACATGGCAAAATCCGTATCACATGCGGTATCATCCCGAGTTACCAATATCAGCACGAGGGCCTCTGGCCCGAGGGCTGATATTGGTCGAGGGATGATACGGCATGTGATACGGATTTTGCCATGTATTATACAGTTTATCATATATTTAAACAGAGGACTACTAATCCGAAAAATACTGTCAAAACTTGAAATTGGTAAGAGAAAATGCAAGTTTTTTGTGAAAAGGAAAATTTCAAAATTGGCGGAAAGGACTAGAGGTTATAGACTAAATCTAACATGTAAAGGAAAAAAGTTGGCTAGATTTTTATAACTGATCCTCAAAAAACAATTTCACCCCAAACAAATCTTTGTTACCCTCCCAAAATTTTTTGCCCCCCCCGAAAAAATTTTTTTGCCCCCCCCCCATTTTTTTACCCCCAAAAAACTTAACCCCCTATTTTTTTTAAATAAAAAAGGTAAAATTGAAAAAAAAATTAAAAAGGGTATGTTACAGGACTAGCCATGCGATAAAGGGTATGCGATAAAGGGTAAGCCATGCGATAAAGGGTATGCGATAAAGGGTATGACGTCACAGTGTGAATACGGAATGAACGTCTTGCACTGTATCACATATTCAAAACGTCTGTATTTATTACTAAACATATGATAAAAACTTCTTAAATGTATTCAACAACTTATGAAATCTGTAACCTTGCTGTAGAATTTTGGCTGTGAAAGTAAGGTTACGTTCATTAAAAATCGCCTAAGAGAAACGCAGAGGTACACACCAACGCCATGTTTATTTTAAATGTCAATGAAACATTGGGATGATGTTCTGTGTTGTACTTATATATTTTTTAATAACTAATCCCGTTGAATTGAATGCGAAAAAAGACGATATTGCATGTTTAGTAACATTATATAACAAGATGAGTTTTTTGAAACAGTTTTGCCCCGAGTAGCAGTTAAGAAGGAACCTTTAACATGCACAGTGGTTAACGGTTTCTGAGAAATTATTACATATTGATAAATTCTGGTATCAGTAACTGTTGAAAAATAAACTACAACAAGTGATAATTGTCTTTTGATGCAAAGAAAGTCACCCAAACTCCCGCCTAAACGACTCCAATCCCCGATATAGGCATCATAAAGAAGAAAAATAATCTTCACCCTCCCTCATTTCAAAACATTCAATTAATATGTTGGGCGAATATAAACATACAATGTATTTTATAACGTGTATAGTGTGTAGAGTTGTCAATTGTCATTAGAAATTGAAGAATAATCAGAATTACAACTCATAAACCCTTGTTCTGATGACTTTAACAATAAACACCTGTGAAATTCAAAACATTGAAAGAATAAACGAAATATTAAAGTTTCAAACAAAGACTATACTAAATAATATAAAACTTTTTTTTCAATACAATTTCTGTAGAATTCCACAATATTTTCTCAGATGAAAAGCTTCTTTAATTATAAAATAAAAAAATATTTTGTGGTGAAATTTTATCAAGATAGTCACAGGCCAAGGTTGAGGTCACGAGGTAAATATTGTTGTACAAACTGAAAAGTCTTCCCACTAGTAATAAACATGTAAAATATGAAAGCCCTATTACTTACAATTCAAAAGACATACCCAATATTAAAGGTTTTATTAAGTTTTTCACTTGGCAGGGTCAAGGTTACAAATTCAAATATTTTGGTATCAGCTAAAACTATGAACCAAAAAAAGTACTGTTCATACCAAGGACAGTGAATTTTCAACTGTCTTTAACTGTTAGCTACTGTCCGTGTACTGTCAAAAATCTATAAAGTACTGTCAATTCGGGACAGTTATACCCAAGTACTGTCATTGATTGTTCCAATCCAAAGATTGTTCCAATCCACCACAGTTTATTACAGTATGTGTAAAGTTTGTCTTGCACTGTTCCGTACAGATGCGATCCACAACAGTTCATCACAGTATACGAAAATTCTGTCTTGCACTGTTCCGTACTGTTCCAATCCACCACAGTTCATCACAGTATGTATTGATTCTGTCTTGAACTGTGCCGAATGGTGACAGTTTACCACAGTTCATCACAGTATGTGTAAATACTATCATGCACTGTCCCGTACTGTCACCATCCACCACAGTGCAACAAAGTTATTTTAATTATTGTCATCAACTGACATGCATTGCGACGGTTCAACACAGTGCACGACAGTAATACGGAATACTGTCATGAACTGTCCTGTACTGTAACAATCCGGGACAGTGCATGACAGTTATTGAAATACCTGTCGATCAATGTGAGTTATTGTAACAGTACTGGACAGTTAAAGACAGTACTTTGGTATTACTGTTCATCACTGTCCCGAATTGTCACAGTACTTGACAGTACTTTATGGATTTTTGACAGTACACGGACATAGCTAACAGTTAAAGACAGTTGAAAATTCACTGTCCCTGGTAAGGACAGTACTTGTTTTGGTTCATAGTGTTAAAGGTCTTTCCATAAGAAGTTTACATGCAAAATATGAAAACTATGCCACCTACCATTCAAAAGATATACCAAATGTTAAGGTTTATTTTTTTTCAATACTTCAGTCACATGACAAGATCAAGGCCATGAGGTCAAAAATTCTGATATCGTTTGAAAAGTCTTGCCACAAGAAATACACGTCAAAATATGAAAGCTCCACTTTACTTAAACTTACTTTTCAAAAAGCTATGTAATATGGACAAACAGGCAAACAAACAGGCAAAAAACCACATACTCCAATTATTCAAGTCCTCTTGGTACAAAAATACTAGGTCAGATTGTAAAGACAGAGTTGTGCATTGTCATCTATTGCAACTAAATAGTTGCTTGCTTTGTCGAAACAAAGTAATGACGGATTATTTATCCCGTTTTCTTTTCCAAGAATTCTTCTTGCATGTTTTCCATTAGATGATATCACTAAAACACTTTTATTTCGTACGGACGAGACATAAACGTTTGATTCATCATCAATAGCTATGCCCAAAATGTTCATTAAAACAGTCTCATCCCTAAATTGCCATATCACCTTACCAGTTGCTTTACAACACGTGACAGTATTGGTTATATTGTTTGTATAATATATACTATCGTTGTGTGATGTTATACAACTAGTTTTTGTAAGAGTTTTGTCATGTTTAAACGTTTTCTGAGCACCGTCATTAAGGTTTAGTTCCTGGATTCCAACATCATGTTTAATATAAAATAGTTTACCTTGCCTGTGGGTTACTCCCCAGCACCCACCATTGGTGCTGTATGTCTTTTTTACGGTTTCTTCTGCATTAATGCTAATGATAAGAATTTCCGCATTATTTCCCGTTGTTACAGCAAGATGACTTTCATCGATTCTCGTCACATCACACGAGAATTTTGAGAATGGTATTTCATCGTCAAATTTTCCTTCGGAGGTAAATATCAAAATACGGTTATTGGAATTCCAGTTGCCCTTTCCATCAACAAGAACAAGTCTTCTGTCTGCAACAAGACAACATCCTCTGACATTTATGTCATACGTTCCTTTTGGGATTTGAATTCTTTTA
>MJUU01040627.1:1840-13565 GCA_002080025.1 Modiolus philippinarum
GTTTGGTCGTACAAAAAAGGTCACGTGACAGGCAAAAAAAAATCGAAGGCACCAATATATATCCTTGGATGACATTCTTACCATAAGTGCCAGCTTCGCTGGCATATAAAGATATTTCAGTTGACCTCGATTTTTTTGTATCGATAAATCGCCTCAGTGACACTGATCATTACATTGTATTTCTGTAAACGCGACAAGGACAATGATTTTGATAAAAATTTTCAACCGTATCTTATTTTAATTCATTACCTTTAATTTTCTTTGATTTTTTTTGTTTGTTTTGTTTTCGTCTTTGTTTTTTGTTTTTTGCTATTACAGCTGAAAGAATATTCAACTTTATAGTGTGAGACGCATGGTAGAATGAAATGAATGAAAACTACGAATTTAGGTGTTCATCCACACGAGAGGAACACGCTGCTGAACTCATTTATTCAAATCGTGTGCGGTGATATGATTGAAATACATGTTAATATACTGAGTTTATTGGTTGTCATTCAAATTAAAAAAAAACTTAACTCGAAAGTACCTTATTTTCTGGGACTAATATACCAGTTAGTCCCAGCTTATTTTATTTAAATAAATAAATTCTTGTACACGATGGGCATTGAGAATTGCATTATAGGAAAATATTTTTACACACAATTTTTGATTTAAAAAAAAAATGTCACATTTGCACCAAAAAGTTTGTTTCAGATCGAGTAGAAGGAGTGGTCTGACAGATTTGTGGAATCAGACTTTTGTACCTTATAGTTAGAACAATAGTTAAAGCAAAACATTAAACTTTCATCCACAAACTTTTGTGCATAATGCTTCCAAACTTCAAATTTTAATTCAGAAATACGAATGTTGTGTGAGACGCATACTAGAATGAAATGAATGAAAACTACGAATTTAGGTGTTAATAAACACGAGAGGAACACGCTGCTGAACTAAATTATTCAAATCGAGTGCGGTGGTATGATTGAAATACATGTTAATATACTGACTTTGTTTTTTTGCTATTACAGCTGATAGAATATTCAACTTTATAGTGTGAGACGCATACTAGAATGAAATGAATGAAAACTACGAATTTAGGTGTTCATCCACACGAGAGGAACGCGCTGCTGAACTCATTTATTCAAATCGTGTGCGGTGATATGATTGAATATTTATTACCAAGTGTATATATGGCTTTATGTCGTCTTGTTGGACAGACAGTTGAAGGGTGTCATATTGGCTGTCCATATTGATAGTGGACTGCTCGCATGTCGAACAGACTTTTGATTTAAGTGACGTATGTGGGTTCTATACTTGTTCCCCTGACAGTTCAGTGGTTTCTATTGGAAATCATTTAATTAAAAGAAGATGAAAGGAAACACGTTATAACGACTGAAAATTACAATCACATTCTACAGTCTGCCAGGGAACTACACAAGACAAAAACACCAGTAAAAAGACAAATGATCTTGTTTATGATAATCAAAACAGCAGATAACTGCGACATATATTTGCATTTACCAATGAGGATCAGGATTAACTGAATTTGTTTCCACTGGCAGTGGCAAACAGTCTCACAAGAGATTGCCTTTGGTTTGTTTTTAAAGAACAAATTATGACCGCGTTTGTGTCATAACTGCCAATTGGTTTGAGAGGAACGGACAAGAGAGGCTAAATGATGACCTTGACTTAAGAGTGAAAAGCGAGAAACTTTAACAAAATATGATATATTTTATCTTTGGACTAGAAATAATGTATGGTTAGTTACTAAACACAATAATAGACCATATCCAACCTATGGTATTAGGATTAACCAGACTACTTTTCAATACGTCATAGAATAGAAAACGGCACGTCATAGAGCCTAGAACGTCATGCAGTTGGTCATATGAGGCGGACACGTTTGTGACATATACATACGTAGGGCGGACAAACAACAACTGGTGTAGACTGACTAGTGCTGCCCCCTGGCCCACTACGCTTTGCTGTGTTACGATCAAGGGACAGATGAAACCAATTCGAAAAAGTGGAAATTCCAATGTATGACGTCACAATGTCAAAAACAAACAAGACAACCAATTTCAAATAAAACAAAAACAGTAACCCGATTCAAATAACTTATTTGTTACAGAGTATTTTTATCTTACTGCTTCTTTTTTCAATTTTCTGTTAGGCTTTTCAGTTTGAACATGCCAGTTGTTTACCTTAGATACGACCGGAAGTAATGAAGGGTTTTCATCTAGAAGTTATGTTTAAATATAGAACAACCAATCAAAAAGCGTTTTGCATGCAAGCCAATGAAATAAAAATTTTAAATGGAAAAAGGGGCGAAAATGATAATCTCACGTTCAGACATAAACTGGGTTCCTGTTGTGTTACACTGGTTACACTAACAACAGGTGACGGCTAAAAATCCCGAGGTCAAGATTCTTACCCCGTGATTTTACGAGATGTTGCTAAAGACGCATCAACAATGGTCGTAGTCTGGTACCCTGACACACTGGCAATCCCATGATGCTCTGCACAGTGTCAATGGCGTCCTACGCAACGGAAAAATCAAGATGGCGGAGGTAGTTGAACTCCACATAGGATGAAACAAAATCGCCTATAGCATTTTCATTTACTGTGTCACTTTTTATTTTATCATCTTAAAATGGTGAGCATCCATCGAAAAACGTTTTTAAATACACAATTTGTATTTAACACGCCTCACTGCACAAAATCAATCACCTGTTGCAGAGGGCATTATCGAGGTCGTTGGAGAGCCCAACGAAGTGACATATGTAAACAACTTATAGAAGTTAGGAAAGAAAAAAATTATCTTCATGAAATTCGTCAGTGGTGTGAACAGCTACAAACACATATTTCCAGTCAATCAGATCATATGCATAGAAATAAAATACCACTATGAAAGTGGAAAATATACCGTGGTTCCGAAGAAACGCAAAATAGCGATGTGTACACAAATCAACCACCTTGACATATATGTAAATATTTTTTTTTCTGTAATTCCTGTATGCATGGACCCAGAAATTGACAATATTACAGAAAATTGAAGATCAGTTATGACTAACAGTAGGGGCATTATTGAGGCCGATGAATGCCGACCGGCCATATGTTCATTGCATGATGAAGGGTTTACAGATGCTTGTAAAATAAAATACGTTGTGTACAGTAGGAACCCTCAGAATCAGTACCTGAATTTGAAATGTTTCAACTCGAAGGATTAGTGAGATTTACTTGTTTATTCCATTCCCTGTCATGTTCCTTTCTAGATCAACATTTAATATCTGTACTGATAAGTATTATTAGGGGGTGGTAAAGGGGGGTCCCAAACATGAAAGAACATGGTTAAAAATTGCCGAAAACAAAACACGAATGATAAAAATGGACACGAATGATAAAACATGGAAAATTGCTGCTCGAATTAAGTTTGCCAAAAATTTGAGAAGCCATTATCATTTATGGTGATTCATGCATTTTATCTGTTTTTTTTTTACCTGAAAGCTCTTAAAATCCAAGAAAATCTGTTAAATTTTTGCTCTGTGATACTTTCCAGTACCGTTACAATTCTAATTGTAACAAGTCCCGTTTTTTACAGGAAAATGAACGCGCACGAAATATAAAATATCCAAAACGAACTGCGAGTGCAAAATATGGACAAAAACGAGGCAAGTGAAATAATGCCAACACGAAAACATGAGGAATAAAAGAACAAAACACGAATTTATAAAATGCCAAAAAAGTTGCACGAAAATAATTATGACAATTGTGGTACTGTGGTATACCTTGATCAATTACGCACTCACTCACATTCTCTAATTTCTTGAAAACGCCCTGTGATTTCAGTAATTATGAAAATAATAGATCGACTTACCTGTTGAAGCGGCGTGTTAGTATCCTCAGAATCGTAACCGGAAATTCCTTAAAACATCTATATTGCATAACAAAAATGTTATGATTTTGGAGACAGGTAGCCGTGATTTTGTACTCGCTTGCCCTAAAATTTTGTTTTCAGACGTTCAGTGTTATAAATATAGGTAAAAGACCAGGTTTGATGCTGATGATGGAGTATAAGTTGGGTATCTCCGTGTATATGAGATGGAGGCTATCCTTTTGTTAAATGAGTGAAAATCATGTTAATAATATAACGGAAACTGAAATTAAAGGACTTGGATATCTTTTCATATTTTTTTCACGTAGCCCTTGTATATGACGTCAGATAGTTCTAGCTGTGAGATTATAACGGCATTATTTTAAATGATGAGGAATTGCTTTTAAAGCATTGTGTTTAAAAAGGGTACTCATGCAACGATTTTTTTTTAATTTGGTTTACACACAAATCTTCATCATACATCTTTTTAACATCATGGAACATCGAAATAACAATGTTGTAGTGATCGACTTTGGTCACATTTTTTTTTAAATGAGGTAAAAGGTTAATTTCAAAAATCTCATGTAGCGAAAAGTTAACTTCATTTTACCGATAAGCCTTTAATGAAATTTGAAAACTTTAGCGTTACATTTTTACTGGCATTTCATTGTTTTACTTTCTATATAATATGTCATTTATCTTTATTAAACAAGTTTCACGATTACAATTCGTTTTTGAGTTGTATCATTTTCATATTATGTTCATGAAAATTGAAAATACATAAATTTTTTTAAAAGATTCCCGTAATTTGTCAAAGCTATTTTGTCAGAATTTGAATATAGTTATCTCTCTTCGAACGATTTCAAAATCAATCGATGTATTTTCAGATCAGGCTTTTAAGTAATATGAGCTGTATTTATTCAAATTTTTTGGAAGCTCTGAAAACGCATCATGTCGTATCTATATATCTAGAAAATTATATCAGATACTGTATAATGCATGAAAACGCCAAGAATATACTTTATAAATTCGATTATTAAAATAATTTTCATGCGATTTTGATCAATTATGGGCGCTCATTAATGTTCGACTTTGAGATCTAAAAGGCCAAAAACTTTAAAACTTAAGAATTACAGCAAACCTAAATGTGATCTGTATTTGGAATTTTGGGTTCTCTATTTTTCTGTCTCATATAATTGGTTTTGAAAATTGATTGCCGATGTGTCTGTTTATTTCGTTCATAAAATGTGTCTTCGCCTTCGTCTTTTGACACAGATTTTCGTCATTTCACATCGACAAAAAGTAAAGGACAAGTCTATAGGAGGAAATGATCCAGAGACGATGGGACACAAGCGTACAACCATAAATAAACTAATATATGATGATATATAGTAAAGGTGTAAAGAACATTTGATACTTTTATTTTTGGACATTAAAGTAATCTTTGAAACGATTGCTCTCACGTTATTGTAAAATTTATAGATCCCAAAGGGTAACGGAAATGAGCTATGGATAGGTTCCTAAGACTTAATGCTTGGTTAATGCATAAAAGTCTCAGTTTTTAGAGTTACCAATGATTTTATCGTTTAATCGAGTATACCATAAATGTAATTTCACCATCATGATCTGGCGATGACGGAGAACAATTATTATTATGTGTAATTTCATGCGTATATAGCGTTTTATTATGAAATGAGAAGGTGATTGATTTAAGGGGTTAACCCACAATTTTTGTATTTAGTCGGGGCAACAGCCCATATCCGAGTTCTGGTATTCAGATTCACCAGTTGTTTGTCCGTTCTACGTCACAAAGATGTTCGCCCAATGTGACCAAGAATGTACTTCAAAAACATAATTTCGTGACGTTTAAGGTGAGACGTTACTAAATGAGCGTCACAGTAAGAGTTTCCTCCCTCCGATTACGTTCGAAAACGGTAGACGTAAAAAAGGTGACATGGCGAGATCAGCGTTTCATTCAACAGAAAGGTTAATGGCTAATCCCGAGATAAAAAATATCATTATGTCGAAATTTATAATTAGCGTTTGCGATGGTTTTTTATGTTGGTTATTGTTAAAATAAAAGTAATATGTGCAGCTATGGGAAAAGGTCAATTCCAACCTAAAACTTCTATTTGTACGTGTAAGTATTATGCAAAAACGATTACTATTTCAAAAAATTAATTAGAAATCCTTTCTTGTCCAATTTCGTTCCTTTTCTTTCACAATTTTTTTAGCATTAAAATATTTATTCACGTTTTTTGTTTTGATGTGTTTTAATAATAACAATAAAGAAAAACTTTGCTGCAGACATCGAAACGGAGCTCATCCCGATTTTTAAAAAAAATTTCACACAGAATATCCACCAATCCTCGACATGCTTTCTGAAAAATCGCGGTTCCGGTAAAGTTCGGAAATTTATATTTTGAATTCTTAAGTGTATACCAAGGCATGGGCTGTTTGATTTTGGGATGAGGTAGGGCTTGGATTTTCACCCGAGGAAGATTTTTTATTACCATTTCTTCCGATAAACACTCTATTGAGCAAGGCTTACTTTTTCTTATGGACATTGTGCAGGCGAAATCTTTTTCAAACTAGGTGCTGGTTAGTGAATTTTTTATCGCAAAACTGAAGGCCAGATTTGTTTTCTGCAGACGGATCATTGCAATATTTTTTTTTCAATTCCAGCCCCCTTTTGAAAATTAAATGGTCCGTTCCTTTGAAACGTCTTGTCTGTAAATGCATTCGTATAATTGTTGGAGATTGTATTTTTATATATAAATCCACAAATATCTTTGTTTTCTTTACATCGTAAGTCCATTTTTATCTTATGAAAAACCGAAAACAACTGGGATGCAGTTTTATTGTGTATCTATGTTTGTCCTTTGTATGTAGATAGGAATCTTATCCACTAATATTGTAATTAACGTAATTTCTATATCCACAGAATAGCGAATTTTGTTTGATGCCAATCTTCTATTGCAGCTGTGCTTTCTTGAAAGTTTGTGAGATTGCAGTAGTAAGCACAATTGAGACCGTGGGTAAAGTGTCAACTAAGACAGATCGTGCCTGCATGTTAAATTTGTGTTCAGTGGTCTTTCCGAAGAATGGCATCCGCCATTTTATCAGGACAAAAAGTGGCGATTTGTCGGCCTGGAATCATAATAATGTGGGACTGACTGGGGCGACATGTCGGTCTTAGCCTGAACTACGAAAGCATATTAATGCCACACAAAGAAAAAAAAAATCTCGTAAATATGAGATTATATCTCAAAATTCAAGATTATGACTTATGATCTCATTATTAAGAAATAATATCTCATAATTATGAGATGTTTAATTATCTCATAATTATGACATATTTTCTCATGATTATGAGATATTTTTTTTCTTCACGTGGCATCAATACGCTTCCGTATTGTGCTGGCACATTTTAAGGTATGTTACTCGTAATTATATGGCATAGTACAAAGCAGAACTCCATAAATATCAAACCCATACTTTTATTCTTCCCATTATAAAACAGAAATATTAATCACTTGATGTTAAACAACAAATCTTCCATCACAGAAAGAATAACAAATTATTCACCAGCGGATCCAGTCATTCAAAAACGAAGGTTGCAATCCAGTTTTTTTTTACATTTTTGTCTTAATTCTGCGCGAAATTTAAAAAAGTTTAAAGGAAAAGGTATAGGGGGTTCAGATTCCTGTAATCCTCCCTCCGGATACGCCAATGAAATTATTTTTCAACAGTTTCTGTAATTCGTGTCGTCAAATACAAGAGACCGATATTTTGACTCTCTTTTTTATGTATTGCGGCTTGCTTGTTATAAGAAAAGTATCCCAACATATATATGTATTTAACAATAAATAAATAAATAAATAAATAAAGTAAAATAGATAGATGATTATCTATCAAGAAAAAAGATAGATAAACAAATAAATTAATTCCTTAAAGACATTTAGTAATTTCATCGGGAATTCCAACAAATTAAGAATATTTGCGCAATTCAGTGTTTGCCGTTTTCTGAAAGGGGAATATTTTTTATTGAAAAAAAAACCCAATTCTTTTACTGTTATTTTCAGTAAAATTATCTTGTCAAAAGTAATAACTGTCTATTCCAGGATTTTACGTCGAATCATGTGCGTAGAATATTATCGTCATTTACCTCCAATAAAAAATTATCGATATGACATCTATGCGAAAACGTTACACTATGCGTTGTAACGTCGACATATAACCTTACGTTTGGCATTTTTTACACCTCTTGCAAAAGTTTGCGCTTACATAGAGAAAAAAGATGTTCCATGACATATGGTTTTCTATACATCAATGGATTCGCAATTTCGTACTCTTCTTCGTGTTAGTTTTTGGACAATATGTAATCGCTGCATTTATAGATATATCGAAAAACGTAACATTTTCAGGTGTGAAATTGCCATTTTTACGTTATGTCTTTGTAAAAGTTGACCCCAAAGATAGCGTTTTCAATGTGAAATATCTTTCTTAAGTGATCCATGACCCCTATTAAAAAGTTGATATTTCGATGTAAGTCATTTAGATCTACTTGTGTGCAAATTTTCACGAGAAAGTAAGACATAGCCATTTAGTAACGTCTCACCTTAAGGTAGATAGACAGTGATATTCATATCCATGAGATTTTTTTGTAAGTCGGCACAATTGAAGAACTAATCCTACTTACCCGAAATCTTAAATAAAAAGTTTGGGTCACCATGCTTTCTTTTTCTAGAATTGAGATCAAAATTTGCTCATGTTTAGCCACATTTTCACCCAAATTTACATAGAATGCACGGGAAAAATATGGAAAGGCATTTTTTAACTTACTAGAAATGAACTTTTTATTAATGAGAATTTGATGTATTTTTGTGAAAAGATAGTTTATGATGTAATTTATTGGTAACAATAAAAAATGCATATGTCACTATGCTTTTAACGGGGATATTTTACAAAGTTTTGGGATTAAACATTATTTATGGAAAAAGAGAGTTAATTCGCGGCAAAGTAAACGAAATATGACGTTTAAATCTGTCATTAAATTATGACGTCATATAGGAAAAGCCGTCAAATTACTGTTCCGGCCCGAAAATCAAACCAAACCTTTGACTGTTTATTATTATAATGCGCGATTAAACTGCGCAATGCAATAAAGTCTATCTACCTTAAGGCTCTTCGACGTGACGTTTTCTATACTGTGACGTGTTGAAAAGTGGTTCTACCAGAGCTCGGATATGGTTTATTGTGGATGACAATTTTTTCGGTTGGTTTTGCACCTTCTTTGTCTTTTTGCCTTTTTTAATTTCGACTCTTAACAATTCTGTTGTGTATTTTTGTTATTTCCTCCATACAGCAGTATAAAGGACTACATTTTCTCTAAAATTTCAGTTTTTAGACAAAAATGAACTCATTTATAGCGAAAAAAGCGACAATTACTACTGTTGTAAAGTTCAAGTGATGTAAGGTATGAATCAAATGCATCTCTTTTTAATCCGTGTTTCTAATTATGTTTTATATATATCATAGATTCTCTGTAAGGACCAAACATTTTAATATAGGTTGAGAAATAGCATGTCACAGATTTTCATTTTATATGGTGATATTAAGGGGATACGATACAGTACCAAGGGCAGATAATAACATCGCCGGACCTGGAATGTTGTTTTCTCGACGTCACAGATTAGAGCGCGACGTCATAGATCACCGGACTTCGCGAATTGCGGACAGGTTACTGTCTGTGAAAGCATGTAAAATAAATCTATGATAAAATCAATGTGGTTAAATATGAATTGCTCATATTGAAATAGGCAACGTGGCAGCTCAAGATTCGACATGCTTCTCAAATTGAAAACTGATAGCAAAAATCTCCTTTCGACAATCATTTTTTCCCAACGGCATCGTTTACAATAGAATCAATTTTCAGGGCAATTTCACGGTATTTTACGATTTGAATTTTCAGGGGATGCTTTGAAAATTCACTTAAAAATCCCGTGAAAAGGTTTTTTTTTACATCACAATACTTTCACGGGTTAAATACAAAATGCTGTGACAATGTCAATAAAAAATAGGCGAGAGTATGACATTGAAGAGGCATTATCACAATACAAATGCTTGATGATTATTTAACTTTAAATAAGGGTCGGTATGATCTTTTTCGGGGCAACAGGAAAGACCAACTATTTCACAGAGAATTCGTGAAAAAACAATTATTAGGAACGGAATTCGGCCAATTTTATTTTTCGGGATGACTGAGGGAATCGTACATTTCTTTCTTGGGGACCCTCCTACCCAACCCCTTAAATTAAACCAACACAACATACAATGAATTCTGATTTATTTTTCATTAAAGGTCGATAGGTGAAACCAGGGAATATTGATCTATATACTTAAACAGCGGCATAAAGGAAATCATCACAAAGTCACTAGAAGGGTCGAGTTGTATTCGACTGATTTTGTAAAGATCTTCCGACGCAAGTAATCATTAATCACAGGATTAATTCTCTGTTCTGTTTGATGTCTTTTATTTCCTGTTTAATGAAATTAATTCCTGTTCTATTTTTCGCAACACTAAAAAGCGAGAAAACATAAGTTTACGACGTTTTTCCAAGCAAAATATAATGTAACGTCATTTCGCGCCAAAACCGGGAATGCTCATTTGTAGCGAAAAAAAAATGCCAGTTTTCTCTCTGTAGCTTTAAATTAAGCACATGGACCCCCAGTTTTCAATGCGAATTTTTGAAGAGTAATGTTTCACGGAGATCTCTGCTAATTATGAAGAAAAAATCAGTTCACATTTTTTTTCTATGTGAAATTTTACTTACAAGAAATGATCGTTTTTTCTGTAAATATGAACATAAATGTCAATTTCGAACCACAAATGTTGAAATTTTGTTTTAAAATGTATACTTACCTTCTTTAGAAATATCTCAGGAAACTGTAGCAAAAAAACCGGAAGCAATTAGCTTAATTCGTTCAAAAGTTATGACATTTTACATATTGTTGGAAAAATACAATTTTTACGCATTATTTTGGAAAATGGGCAATTTTGAATCGCAATTATCTCGAAAACGAAATCATGAAGGTATATTTTTCTTTTCAGATTTGGAAAGTGCATATTCAAATTGACTTGATTTCAAAATTTTACGAAAAAATCAGTTCAGGATCTTTACTGTATCGTATCCCCTTAACATACGAATCGCAAAAATAATTTCTTGACATATTCGATAGCCGCGTTCTGACTTCATATTTATGCGAAGTGTTTAAACTGTTTCGGAGATGTTTAATAATGCTTCATATTAACCTCATAAAAGTTATATACGAAATTTATTTATTTTCCTTGAGAATAAATGGAAGTGAAAGTTACATATTTTAGGGTTTTGAAATGGCCCAAAATGACCAATTTCTGGTTACAATGACAACGGAAGTAAATAAAAACGAACCTACATGATTTTTGCGACTGATGGCTTAATTTCAACATATAAAATGAAAATCATCTAAATACGTGACATGCCATTTCAGTTTACTGTAAATATCATGGATTAGACAAGAGAGAAATGGTTGTTATGTAAGCATACAAATGTTTTGTTACTAGATACAACCAATGATTCTCCATACTTAAAAATTCAAAGGCAAACATAATTTAAAATGCAAATATATATATATATATGATGAACAAATTCACACAAAGTTGCTATGCAAGTTGATATCCACACAATGTATGTTTCACGGTTGTGAGGAAATGGAATATTAGTGTCTGAATACAAATACAAAACTTTACATATAAGATACAATCGTTAAATGTAAAAAATATTGTTTGAAATTGAAACAAAATACTTTTAAATACATTGGTTCTGTATA
>MJUU01040632.1:7620-43640 GCA_002080025.1 Modiolus philippinarum
GGGGGGGGGGGTAATATGTTTGCAATTTATGAGAGTTTAGTTAGTCTAAAATGTTCAAAAGCATACATTCCTAGACTCTATCGGAGTCTAGGAAGATGCTTATTTCGCTGAACTTGATTACTCTTTTATTTAGGGGCCAACTCCGACCTACCGTTGGGTGTGGGGTTTCCTCACCGTTCATTGAAGATCTTATGGTGGCTTTGAGTTGTTATTGCTTCCCTTAGGGTCGTTGTCTCTTTGACACATTCCCCGTTTCCCTTCTTTTTCTTATTTCTAATAGCTTAGATATAGTGAAGCAATATTTTATCAACATTTTTACGTTAGATACCAATTTCGTGAAGTTTTTACATCTCTAAGTCAAATTAGCAATAATTCTGAAAACGGAAAATTACCATTTTACATAAAATTTCGAGCAGAAGGGCCAAAAAAGCCCCCTTCAAAAGTTTGAATCTACTTAAATAAACTTCTGCATGTCAGCTTTAGTGAAATACACACAATAATTTGCATTAGACATTATCTTTTTATCATTTGGAGCCTGAATATTTTTAATTTTCTCTTAATTTTAAGGGAAGGGGTGCTAATTTTGGCATTTCTGATCCCACAATATGGCTGACTCGTAATTTGTTGCTTACATATCATAAATCATTACTGAATTGGCAATTATTAGATATATATTCAAATTTATACGAACCAGAAAGAAGAAAGACAAAATTGTGAAAATATCTAAAATTCCGAAAATTTCGATTTTTCAAAACTTTTATACCGAAAATAAAAATTTTAAGGACTTTAATGGTCTTATTTTTCAACATTGTATCACAACTGATAAATGAGGTGTATTTGAATTGAAAGCTTAAAAATCGACATTTTCGCTATTTTTGGCATGGGAGGGGTATATTTTTTGCATCCCCAGATCACAAAAATAGCGTAATGTGCCCAAACTTGTGTTCATTGTAAAGTATATTATATAAGCTTCAATTTGATACCAAATTTCAGTACATCTAACTTATCTACATAAAAATTATGGAGCTTAAAAGATGAAATTAAGAATAAAACAAATACAAGAATTTTGTGTGGTGTACTATAAAAGTGGCCCTATACTGTCTATGCGGGTAGGTTATATTCTTGTTAACATGTTTTATTTTGAAGAGGGGATATAAAAGGACTGGAAGAAATCGGTCTGGATCATAGGGGGGGGGTGCACGGAAAGTGATTTCAGCCCATGGCCTAATAGCGGAGATGAATTTGTTTCGATTCATATGAACTTCGTTGTTCAAGATGAATATTTTATATACGATGTAACAAAAAAGACATAATATAGGCTTTTATTGACGTCTGTGTGGTCAAAAGACGTTATGATATCAAAGATTTGTGACGTCAATCTATTAATTATTGGATATTTACATAATATAGACTCTGTCTTCTTTTCAATTACTTCATATCCTTTCATTGATAATTGAAATTAACATATATTAGCATATTTTTATAATAAATTTTCATTTGATGATTCTAATTAGAGAGCAGGATAATGGAATGTGTACCAAATTTTATAAAAACCGTCAAATGAATTAGTGTAAATGATATTAAAAAGACAGAAGGGTATTTTTAAATGTCATAAATAAAGAAAGAATATTATTAAAGTAAAATATATCTCAATTTGTTTTCTTCAGATTGGAGTGTAAGCCGAAAATGCTATTTTTTAAATTTATTTTGATTTTGATAAAAAAAAAGTAAAACGATGCTGACACAATGTCTCAAAATAACGTTCTATATGGCACCAGATCCCACCTGTCATAGAACTGACACGTGGGAAATCGTATTTTTAAAAGTTAGTCAGGTCTATATTTTTTTTTATTTTTGTCAATACAAAAATGACATGATTGTTATTGTTTCTGGATAAGTTAAAAATAAAAAGAAATCAGGAAACCCTCCATGACATTACAAAATCACATTACAGAATCACCATTATCACTCAATAAACCTTCCAAGAATATTACAAAGAACAAACATAAAAAAAATGACAGGATCCCACACAGTCGAACTTTGTAATGACATTTTAAAAACATAAGGGTTAAAACGGTTTATGGGTACCTAAACATCCCCCTTCCGTATCCTGTTTCCCTACCATTTATATGCAACAGTAAATAAGTGTAATTAGGGATTACCTGTAATTACTATAAGACAGTATTTGATAGCAAAATTAGGAATTGCATATATTTACTGATTGTTTCATTGATTACACGTAATCACTGAATTTTTCTGTCATTTTTACAGCTACTTTACTTCAAAATACTTTAAAATATTAGAAATAAAAGTAATGCAATATTTATGGTCGTTAAAAGTAATTTGTGTATTTAATTAAAAAAATGAATATGAAATTATACTTGAGACATGCCAATATACTAAGTATTTTGATATACACTTTACAGTGACTAGTAATTAAAAAGCTAAAAAAACATAAACCACGTCAAAAGTATGAAAAGATGGAGGGACAAAATCAGAGAATGGTAGATGAACAAAAATATAAATAAAATTGACATGATTCATCACATTAAAAAAACACAATACCTAAAGTGCAGTTATTTTTTGTTATTGATAGGTCTTCAAATGGCCATTTTGTTGATGATTTTATTCGAAATGAATTCGGATAAACTTAATTCGCATAAGAAAACGATTCACGTCCTGACGATGCAATAGTGCAAGTTGCAATTTTCTGTGCATTCCAGTTCGAATTGAAAAACTACGTGTAGACAGAATAAGGGTATAAATTCAAATTAGATGCGAAGTCAATTCGAATAATAACGTGTGAACGCATCAGTAATTAAACTAACTGACGGGGCACTCTAGTGGGGGTATGCGCTATGAAAAATTATGTGGTAATTTTGGTATATAATACCATGCATTTGAGATAAAGCGTATGATCGCTCAACACACGATTTTTTTAAACAATTATTTATAGAAGGGTTAACTACTACATTAAAAATTGCAATTTTTACCAACTTGGCTATTGTCGACTGGAACTTGTCAGGGTTTTGCATTATATGGCATATTGGTACGCACAATACATCCAATGCCTTGATAAAATAGGGATTGTTATCCTTATTTTATTCTTATATTTCTGTAAACTTATCATTACAATTTAAACCATTTTTTTTCATTGGTCATTAAATTATGTTACTACTAAGAGTTCTTATAATCTAACCCGGCACCTGAATTAGTTTTCAGGGGCTTTGGGTACAGAGCTGCCGGATGCGTCCCCAGGTGGTGGATAGGGGAAGGCCCTGTATTTGCAGGGTTGTCAGGTCATAATATTGAAAGCTTGATCGCGAACCATTGTAGCCAAACTGTCTGGAGAAACGCCACGCACCATGCAGTATAAAGACTCCTTCTAGATTTCTCTAAAGAGAGCAGACGCGTTGGGTGTCGTACGAATGCTAAATTTCCTGCCCCTACCCATTTCTTTCCTTTTCCGGTGGCAATCAAAAGTAGTTGCCCTGGTTGTCCCTTTCTCCTTTATTTCTCTCTTCTTTTACTTACATTTTTTTAATTGATTAACTTGTTCTCGTCCTGATATAGCTGTAATATTGTTCATTGGACGTTAAACTCTAACTAATCAATCAATCAATCATATAACCTAACAATATCTATTACTTTTTTTTTTTTATCTCAGACAATTTTGCTACACTGTATTTAACATTAGTAAATAGCTGTGAAATTCCATTTTAAAGTAAGTACAATGTAATTACTGATAATTATTGGGCTTTTTCAGAAATTGCATTTTTTTTTTACTAAATGCGTCAGGAAGTACTTGTAATGTCTACATGTTTTGTAGATTTTAGTAATTACATGTAATCATTAATTACACCTATTTACTGTAACATATACATATTATCCATGTACACTGATGTAAAAGTGATAATCAGGTAAGGAAAAGTGAACATTTTATACACACTCACCTTTAATTCCCCAAAATATTTATCAACATATAAGGATGTCTGTTACAGAATAGATAATCTATCTAGTTTGTTTGATGTTCAAATATATATTTGAATTTAAAAAATGTCTACAAGCAAAAAATGCACCTTTGGCTTTAGCATTTGAACAAATTTTAGTTTAAAGAACAAAAATATAATTTTAGTGATCACTCATTACATTATGGATAGCAAAATATCTCGGATCCAATACTCGAGTACTCGGTACAAATACTTTGCGAGTACTCAAGTACTCGGGTCATTGTAATTGATGGCCACCATTCGATTTATGTGAGACGAGGACCTGCAACGTCGGTCATCTCGGTTTTCAATGAAACCTTTCTGGCTTGTTTTTTTTTCTTCGGAAAACATTGTTAATTTGAATGAGTACTCAAGTTAATCACCTGTTGTATACATCAAACAATCAAACAGTAATTGGCAAACAATCGACTAACGGCTTGTACTGTATTGTACTGTAGAAATTTGCTTTGGTCTAATTTTAATTATGTAAATGAGGGGTCTTTCTGATTAAAAAAAATAATCAACGTTGCCTGTCCTGCCAAATAAAAGTTTCTTCAGTTTCGCTGGTCCTATAACTTAATGGACATGTTTCAAAATATTTATAGTATCATCGGACTTTGAATCCGCTAAGAATGGTTCAGAAGAATGCTTTTCAAATATAATTACCGAATAAAACAAAACAATAAGTATCAAGAGTTGATTAAATCTTAAAGGTTGAATTTTGGGAACTTCCTTTGATTTGAAATTAATGATTTGATGAGCAAATTTCAGAAAAAATGAAAAGAGAATAATTGCGATACACATGGTAGGGAATACAAAAATATCAGGCTAATGCATATGAGGTGCAATAAATAGAAAATGAAAATATGAGAGAAGAAAAAATACTGAGAAGAAACTTAAAATGCATGACTAAATTTAGAAAATATCCATGAATTTTTAAAATAGTATTTGAGTACTCGTTGCCATCCCTACATTACATTAATATGTCGAAAATTGAAAGCTGTTTGTATAGATCCAAACAGTACATAAGCTATATATGTTTTTATTTATTTATTTATTCATTTATTGTTTATTTTTTTTTATCATTATTATTTTTTTCGTCTTAGCCTTTCAAGTAAGAGAAATTATATCTATTTGCTGGAAACTAAATATTGTCGGATATTTTGTAGCACAAATAGGTACTTTAAATCCAAATCTTATCGTTCATCGATATATTCAATGAATTTAAAGGGAAACATAAGAATAGCCCCGTCATTGGTTTCAACGTCGCGTCTACGGCCACACTTAAGAGGACATTTCGAAACAGACGCATTTTAGTTTGTTTGAATTTATCATTTTCACTTCCGTCTATGTCCTGATCAAGTAAACCCCAAGTTGACGTTTGCGTTCTAAATATTGAGAGGTTATCTACCCTTATATATGCATTTGCTTCCTGTATAATGTCTTCTTGGTGTAACACAACTAATTCCGTCTCCCATTGCCTCCCATGTTAAATTGTACATGTTTCTGTGCTCGTAGAATTTTTATCTGAAGTTCAAGTAAAATGACACATGTCTCATCTCAAAGACACATCTTTCGGTAAACCCTTATGGAAAAATCAACCGACCTTAACTGTAATATAAGAAAAAACTGGTTCCCGGAAGGTCACAGCCCAGGGATAGGTACTTCCTGTCTTTGTTTTCAGGGGAAAAATACCTCCGCTTTCAACTTTGATAAAATCTTTAATTTTCATCGAAATCGTATAAATTTAGGCTTAAAAGATTCACTATTGAATGCCTTTTCAATTTAATTCATAATGACTCCCCAACATTTTTAATCTACGACGCTATTAACACTTCTTTGGAACTATGTCGTCTCAAATAAGGACTACCTGACTGGGTTCCGAATTAATTGTGTTACACCTTCTTCCATGCAAAATTGGGTCACACTGACGTGCATTATCCGCATTTTAAAATGATACATAATAGTACCCAATATATGTGGGGAAGTCAGGTCATAATATTGAAAGCATAATCGCAAACCACTAGTAGATAAACGCAAGAGAATCGCCAAGCTTCATGAAGTCTTCTTTTGTTTTCGAAAAATTTCTTTGATCACTGGTCTCTCCATATATATTGTTGTTATTATTCGAACGTTAGGTTCATTTGTTAATGCTGCATTCAAAATTTGCCCTGCTGATTATGCATACATTTTGTTTATTAACCACTTGGGATAAAAATATTTTAAACATGTCCTGCCTTTATGAATTACAAATGTGCATTACAACAGGGCCATTATGGAATAAACAGGACCAGTACGAGATCAGCGGGGACGTTACAGAGTTCAAAATGGTGGCTGTGTAGTTCCCTTGGTGTCTTTAAATCATGATTGTACCATACATGTATTACTGTATAATTGGGGATTAAATGTAGTTCTTTTCATTTGTCGGACTTACAGTTGCTGTAATTTAGAGATGTATCATATATGATGTACATTTTTGTTTTACCTTTTTGACCCTACTTCTCATCAAAAGATATAAAACACCATTTCTTTGAAAAAGTTTTTAGTACTTTATAGTTCAGCAGTATGGAGATCTATGAAGGATAAAGCTTTTTGTTTCAGTTATTTGATCTTATTTTGGCCTTTCATTTTTCTCATCACCACAAGCTATATCAAACAATATGCACGCATCAAGAAGGAGCATTTTCATTTTATTGCGGTTATCTCTTTTGTTTTATTTAAAAAAATGATTCTTTTGTCATGTTATGAAGTGTCCTTTTGCATTTATAAATACTAGTAAGATTTGAGGACATGATTTTTTTATTCCTGCAATGTCTAACTAAGATGTGTGGGTACAATGTGAACCCATTTAAACGTATTTGTGGATATAATTATGCACCCGCCTTAAGACGTGGACTTTAAACTTTACCCTTGTTCGTCAATGATTTCTCAGCTTTTGTAAGCAGTAATAATTTGATATTTTGTTTGATATTTTGTCTGAAGCTTTGAGATGATGAGTTTTACCGTGTCTGGCCTTTCAAATCCGTCACTCATCTACCCCTTGTTTTGCTGATAACTATCTGTTGGGACATCCGTGTCCCATGGACACATTTCCTTTAAATTTAGAAGGTAAATTATTATCCATTTTGCAGTTTTTTAATTAGCCAAGTTCATTTTGCATTTCAGCAGGCATGATGACAAGTGCTTACAATGATAAAAATCCAAGTAAAAAAATGTTACGTGCTAAGAGCTCTAAAATAATATTTCCAGATTTTTTTTTTAAAATAAATTTCAATCTAGATAAGTTCAGCCATTTGGTTAATAAAAATATTAACACATAAGTTTTTTTTTTCTTAATATCCCAATTAAGTGTACACGGTCTGTAATAACATGAATAATGGCCTTCGGATTTTGTAATGGCCTTCGGCGTTGCCTCATGCCATAACAGCTATCCTCAGGCCAATAAATTCGACCTTTGACACATAACAGGGCCTTTTTGAAAATATTAAATTAATATTATATCATAAGTAATGATATCAATGCTTATATCATGCATTAAAGAGCAGAGACTTTTTAAGTTAGGTATTATAAGAAAACTAGAGGGAGAAAATACCACTGATGAGCTAATAATTTGAGTTTTTTAATTTTTTGAAGTACATGTAGCTTAATCAACTGCAAACTTTCAGAAATTGTCCGGAAATATTGACAATGATATATTTGAACTCCTACAATGTGACGAAGAACCAGAATTGTATTGCAGGGCAAATCCGGGAGGGTAGGGGGTAAACAAGTGCATTTTTATGTTGGATAGTTGGATGGTTTGTCCAAAAACCTTTCCACCAACTGTTATAGACAAACTGTGGGAAACGCAACGCACCATTCAGTATATTGACCTTTTCCATACTTCTACACATAAGAGCAGACCCATTGGGTTTATATAGCAGGATAAAATACCTGCCCCCACCCAATTCTATACTTTTCTAGTGACAATCAAAACTCGTTGCACCGGTTTTCCTTTCTACTTATAAAATTTTTATGTTGATGAGGTTGCTAAAACTGATACAGTTTGAAATTTTGCTGACTAGATGTAAAGCTTTAAATAATCGATCTATCAATTGTTTGTCAAAGATGACGGAGCCTTTCTATTATTTTTTTTTTACGTTTTCATATAAATATTGATATTGCTATGATCGTTTCAATAATTATATTACAATTACATACCAGTGATACATACCTGTCAACTCACCCGATTTCTGCGGGTCAGACCCGATATTTTCACTCGTCACCCGATGAAATGCGGTAACCCGATCGGGTTGTTAAATAACCCGAGAATCGAAGTCGTCACCCGTGTTCACCCGGATTTGATTTCCGGTAACGTTTTGTGTCTTAATGTTCGTATTTACATTTCCGGTTTGTGTTTTTTTACTTGATCGGTTTGAAATACTGTCTCCTGGTGGATTGTTAGTNCCCGAGGGTATTCACCAGCCCAGTAGTCAGTACTTTGGTGCTGACCCGCAAGCTGATTTTACTACGAACCTTGCAATATCTAAATTTTTGTAAATATTGTTGAAAACTAAGGAGTATCTCCCTCACGCAAAGCTCTGTCCTTAGCAAATTTTGGCTTTACATTTAGATCATATGGGATATTTGTCACCTATCAGTGTTTAACACATTTGATTTTATGGTCTTCCAAACCTTTAGATTTTATCTGCACTGAAGAGACATAAGTTGTCGAAATGCGCATATGCAGAAAATAAATTTAGAGTAACTTCGGTATTTAGTTATTTCCTAACATTTTGCAGAAAATAAATTCACAGTAACTTCGGTATTTAGATTTACCTTTCAACATGGCAGATGAGAAACGGACGGAAGGAGTTTTTACATGTACCACCTTGTTTATTTTAATGTTACTGTTTGAATCTTTCCAAATGAGTAATAGTGCTGGTGGAACATGTAGTAGATATATGACACAAAGGGGATAAGTTGTAAATTACACATCACGGGATCTTACACAAATTCCGACGTTCACTGTTCCTAATAAAATTTCACAATTGTGAGTATTTCATGAAATCCTTATTGCTGAATGTTTATATATATACAATTTTTGAACGAACAATATATTTTTCAGTACTACATGAACTTCTATTACTATATATTGAATGTAAATGTAAATTGTTTTTATCGTTTAATAATTTATACTAGATATGATTTCCTGTGCCTTTCAAGCATTTATTAAAAAAACATTAATCTTTTTTATTGTGTACAATATATTTATATTTACATGTGTAATATATACATTGTTTATAGAACATATACGAACAAGCTGGACCAATATTGATTTAAGATATAAACATCAAGGCTCTAGTTATACAAGTCACCACAAATCTAAATCCACTCAGTAGATGTCCTTTGTTCTGAATTTGACCTCCTATTTCCATATGTTTTGGTAATGTGTACTTCTTTCTGACTCATTTTGGATTATGGTTTCCCATATAATTTTGATTTTAATACTGCCGCTGTTTAAGTTTCAAAAGAAAACTAGAACAAAGTTTCAAAGATAAAGTTTCTTATCCCTGATTCAATTTTAACTGTCTTGCAATATAGATACGAAAAAAATCTGTGTATTTAGTTTTTTTTTATATAGTATTTCTCATTTCAAATGATATTGATTGAACAAAGTGAACATAAACGTCAAAATGGCCTGAGATCATAGTTAATAAAAGGAATGTTTAAGTATATGATTAAAAAAAGGCCAAAATCCATATCACATGGTATCAACCCTTGACAAATATCAGCTATCATGCAAAATGAAAAAATAATAAATGCCTGTATCTACACATTTTGTCAAAAGAAATATGAAATAAATAATTTTGCCTTTGTGATGTTGAAAATAAATAGTTTGGTTGCAACAGTCCTGAAAATGAAATTATTTGCTACCCGCCAGGAGAAAATAAATTAATAAATGTAATCTTGTGCTTTGTTCCTTCGGTATTCTACTGCCATTGTTTCCAAACAAAATCGTCCAGCCCCCCGCCCCCCCTCGAATATCAAATGGTCGTCCCCTAACTTGATTAACTCCCTCCATCGTAGTTGTTTGGTCTTATGCATTTTAAACCTTTTTGAAATTATGGATTTCCTTTCTTTGGGTTCTAGTACTGCTGATGAGGAATTAATTTCCGAAATGGCCATACAGCTCATTAAATTATTGCAGTTGAATTAACATATGTGTTCTGGTGTCATGTTCATTTGCTCCATATCCTTTCGTAAAATATGCAAATTAATTCACCGCCGTGCGCGGTCCCGGCTTATGAATAGGCCCGCAGCATCCTCTGAGCTTGGAGTATGAGTCTTCTTAGCAGAGGACCCCGAGGGAACCCCGGGATATAGAAATAGGACTTAGTATCTCAGGCTTGCGGGGGCTGACCCCGAGGGAACCCCGGATATAGAAATAGGACCCATTTCGTGGTTGTGCGGGATGAATAAATACACAACCCATCTTTCGAATGGGATGTAAACTCAGGTCCACGTGTTGGAAGAAATGCCACGCTTCCTGCACGTTAAAGAACCCCTGTAGCAAGCTCTTTTCGAGTGGTCCGTAGGTGATGGCTACAAGGCTAAATTCCCTGCCCTCTTCGATTTCACCCTACTTTTCCAGTGGCAGTCAGAATTTCCCGTCCCATGGCCCTTTCCATACCCCAAAGCGATTATTTATTAACAAACTTGTTCTCGTCTTCATATAGCTGAAATATTGCTGAGTAGACGTTAAACAATATTCAATCAATCAATCAAATTAATTCGAATTCCTAAGTTTTTTAGTTTATAATTAATCCGAATTCCTTAAGTTTTTAGTTGATAATTTTCATTAATTTGGATGCAATAAAAAAACAGCATATTTTGCATGGCGTCCTTGGAATGTGAGGCCGACGCAATGAGACAGGAGTGTTAAAATCAGTTTAGCATTTACACCCTTTGTGACCACTAGATGTGTAAAAAGTGATAAACTTATAAGCAGTAAACGATAAGGAATACGTCATATACGACTTCTTTCAAACTTATTTCACTGCAAAAGACAATATGACCCCATGAAAACATGCTTGGTGACGTCACATTAGAGAATGAAATAAGGTGAAGTTTTTGAAATTCATGAAAGTCATTCGGATTTCTAGAACTTTATCCATTATCATTTTGTAAAATACTGTGCCCCATTTCACCCAAATTTCTAGTCATCAAAGGGTTCAGTAGCTCATTTTAAGGTCAGATCGCAAGATTGCATTAGACCGTAGATTTTCCCTCCATGTAAAAGATATATAAATTAATTTGTCAATGTGATACTAACTGAAAGGGAAAATTCCAAGACAGCCTCTCCCGCATTTTTTTAATGTGAATTTTCGTGAATCAAGGTCAAAAACCAATCAACATCTTTACCCGACTTTATTCCTTTACAAATGTTCTTACTATTTGAGGTATCAGTTTAAAATCGTAGATTTATTTAATTTCACCTTACTGCAATGTACATTAAAGAATACACTTCTTTGAATCTGATATGATAGGAACGTTTGATTACTGGAAAGGCCAAATAAAGGGATAATTATGTCACCTCGACGCATCAATGCAAATACATAGACAGAAATTGTTTTTTTTCTTATAAAAAAAAATCACGTAGGCGCCAGATCATCACCAGCTTGCACCAGGTTTGACATTTTTAACGTTTTAACGTCTTGTTAACACACGGTGTAACATAACAAGATATAATAAGATTTTGGAGCAAAATAGTGATCAAGTGCAGAATCCGTGAATATTAGTTAATTGTCAGTACAAATATGTAACTAGTAAGTTCTTTGTATATATTTAAATCGAAATGTAGAATTATCTCTTTCACGTGCATGTTATCACGCACGAGTATAAAAACAATTAAAGGGTGTTGTATAACTAAATTAACGATCAGAATTGTCAAAAGCGGAAATAAAAGAGCAAAAGAAATTAAAAAAGTACATGTAGAAGCACAAATCACCGGTAAATTACAAATTGATGGTCCTGACTTGATACAAGAATTTAAAAAGAAATTGTAGGCTAAACCGTTGTTACGGCGCACCAAAACCTCTCATTCTACTGAGGCAATTGTTTGTCCTTTATATTATAATATGTAAGTTCAATGGCAAAGGTCTCATGACTTCAGGTTTCATCATTTCGGTGGATTTATTTATAAATTCAGAAATTATATCAGCATTACATCATTGAAAAATACGACTTGTCGGTGGCTAAACTTACAACGGACTTATGTCCTCAATGATTTGACATGACCGTTTTTGACTAAACCCCGGAATGACTTGTTTATAACATGACGGGTGCCGCTTGCAGAGCTGGAATACTTACCATTCAAGAGCACATGCCACTCTAGCATTTAATTGGGTATCGCACTGCCAGTGCTTACGTTTGTTGTGTTGTTTTGTACATTAAATTGCAAATATAAGTTTTGCTTACATAAGTAATATTTTTCTACGATTTGCCCAGAGTTTTTTTTTTTTTTTTTACAAATTGCTATACTCGCTTCAAACCTATCAAACAAATTAAAATTTTGCTTTAACCAACTTTTATTTTCTCTTTCTAAACACGATATGATACATTTCATATGTAGATTTGTCGATTTTCCTTATCAGAGCCAGAAATGGACTACCATTTCATGTAAATTTATGTAAAATCAAGTCCCATCCTCTTCGGGTGTGCATTTCAGATCGTGATATTTTGAAACGAATAAAAACCAGATATAACTATTCAACAAACCTAAAATTTCTTCAACAAAAGAACCGAAGGAATAAAGGAGTGAAATTTACAAAAATCGTAGTCCAGAGGCATGGCCAAAACGAGTACACAGAAAACAATGACGCCAGACACAAAACAACGACGCTAGACAGACACAAAGCACAGAAACAGAAATCACAACATTCAAAACAAAGCACTCACAGTGTGAACTACAGTGAAACTTAGAGTGACATCAGGTGCTCCGTAAGAGTAAGCATGTCCAGCTCTGTTAACAGCACCCGTCACACGGTAAGTGAGGCATATATATTTTTGAAAGGTCTGTTAGGTAGCTGATTGGTTAATGTCTTTTGCTAACCCTGAGACATAACCAAATTGATAAAACGTAATATGTGAATGACGTGTGTTTTATACCTTTTTATATCCCAATTTCGGCTCTTATGGAAAATAATTATTCGTCGTACCACGCTGTATGGTCATAAACAAAACAAGTCAAATTTGTCACAAAGCAAGAAAAATTATATCATTTTACTTATTCAGCAACTAAATCATACATACTTGAATACCGAAAAACACGTTTTATAACATAATTGTTAATTTTGAAGGAAGAGATTCAAATAAATAATATACGAAGAAGACTGACAATACCGTGACGTTCGCGAGGGTGGAAATTTTGACCTAAGTTGAAACACATATAATTCCATCTAGAAAACTATTAGTTTAGTTTAGTTTAAACGTATTTATTTTGCTCAAAGAACAGACAAATCGGATCAGACACAAGTAAGTCATACTTATGAAGTCTTCTCCGTAATACAATAATTAACATATAATATAAGAGCATGCACTTTGATATATACAATTAGTTATAAATTATATACTCTACATAAAAAAAACTTTGAGAACGAAAGGAAATACATTAAATGATGAGTGTGTGTGTGTTTCATTTGCAAGCCAAAACTCATGTAATAAGGAATCGTTTAGACTTTCTGATGAATTCATAGACGTGCTTTAAAACAAGTTCATTTTGCTCATTCGAAAGTTGACAGTTTCCGAGGTTAAAAGTGTTACATCAAGATTAAGGCCCACGGGAACCCAACTTAATCTGTCGAACAATTTCATAAAGATGGCAATCGAAAAGGTAATGATGTACATGTTCATATCTGGCACCACAACGACAAGACGGATTAGCCACGACATTTACCCTAAACAGATCATAATTTAAAAAGGATGCCGAACATCTGAGCTGTGCTAATATTATATTTAACTTCCTTGGCCCATAATAATAGTACTTCGGAACTACGGTCATATCACTATTAATTTTTAGTTTTCTTTTGAATTCAGAAATGCTGTCACAGTTTCGTGTTGAAATATCAAGGCTATTCCAGAGTCTTATTGTCGAGGGGATAAAGAAATCTTTCGTAAGGGACAATCTAGTAAAGGGAACAATAATATCACTTCCATTTCTCAAGGGATAAACAGTAGTTGACTGAATAGTTGGAGGGAGCAAACTGGTTAGATAACTATGAGCTAGTTTATGTTGAATTTTATAAGACATTTGGAGTTTTCTTAATTTACGTCTCTCTGCTAATGTTTCCCAGCCAATGTCTCTATAAATGATTTCAATTTTAGTAAAGATTGGAAATATTTTACGAAAGGATATGGAGTAAATGAACATGAGACCATAACACATATGTTAACTTCAACTGCAATAATTTTAATGAGCTGTATGGCCATTTCGGAAATTAATTCCTCATCAGCAGCACTGGAACCAAAACAAAGGAAATCCATAAATTCAAAAATGCTTTAAATGTATAAAACCAAACGAACTCCGAATAATCAGTAATATCAAATATACTGAAGGACAAAACTACGATGGAGGGAGTTAATCCTAAGTTTTAAGAAGTTAATAGTAATTGAATAAAGTGTACANATGAGATATTATCTCATGTACAAGTACACCATATCTAAGAAAAATAAAGAGCATACATCTCTACCACGGGGAATTGTTTTACCAACTCCACACTGCAATAAAAGACAAACTCCTGTATTAAATATTTTACGAAAGGATATGGAGTAAATGAACATGAGACCATAACACATATGTTAACTTCAACTGCAATAATTTTAATGAGCTGTATGGCCATTTCGGAAATTAATTCCTCATCAGCAGCACTAGAACCAAAACAAAGGAAATCCATAATTTCAAAAATGCTTTAAATACATAAAACCAAGCGAACTCCGAATAATCAGTAATATCAAATATACTGAAGGACAAAACTACGATGGAGGGAGTTAATCCTAAGTTTTAAGAATTCATATAAATTTAGTTAATAGTAATTGAATAAAGTGTACACATGAGATATTATCTCATGTACAAGTACACCATATCTAAGAAAAAAATAAAGAGCATACATCTCTACCACGAGGAAGTCCAGTAATAATTCTTGCAGCTTCAAGTTGTAATTTTTCCAAATTGTTTGAGTAAACTATACTACAGTTATCCCATACCTCGCTAGCATATTCAAAACTTGGTCTTATGTACACTAAATATATTTTTTCTAAGTTACTCCTGCTGAGTCTGTACTTTAATTTACGCAAGACATTGATATGTTTCGAAACACTAGACATAATATTATCAATATGGTTATTCCATTTACCATCCCCGCTAGATGTAACACCTAAATATTTGTGACTACTTGTAATAGGTATACTTTGTCCATTTAATTCAAAATTAAGGTTCGGAGTGTCTATATTCGAAAATAGTAATATCTCAGTTTTATTTGGATTAAACGACATCGACCATTTGTTTGACCAATCGTTTAATTCTATCAAGTCATGATCAACCACAGACTTAATCTGTAAAGGATCATAACTTGAATAACCAAACGATGTATCATCAGCAAAAAGGCGATTGAGTGAAATTAATTTGTCAGCAATATCATTGATATACACGATAAAAAGTAAAGGACCCAAAACAGACCCCTGTGGTACTCCGGCTGGAATGCTGCAAGGCAAGGACGATGATTGGTTAATCACAACTTTTTGTTTTCTGTCATTAAGGTAATTTTTAATCGAATTTAACAGTGTTCCATCAATACCATACGCCTTTAATTTATATACCAAACCCCTATGCCAAACTCTATCAAAGGCTTTAGAGAAGTCACAGAAAACAAAAGAGCTAGTTTCCTTCTTTTCTAGAGAGTTCAAGATACTATTATACATTTCTATCAACTGATATACTGCTGAGTGGCCTGGAAGAAATCCAGATTTATATTCATAAATCAATTTATTCTGTTGAAGATGATCGTAAACATGTTTATATATTATTCTCTGCATCACTTTTCCTACACAGCTTATTAAAGATAAAGGTCTATAATTAGATGGAAGAGACGAGTCGCCTTTTTTAAAAATTGGCATAATGTTTGCAGCTTTCCAGCCAGCCGGATATTTACATTGTTGTAGAGATTTATTAAAAAGAACTAGAAGGGGCACAGCCAACTTTTCTGGACATATTTTTAACATACGATGGCCAAACACGTCTGGTCCCGATGCTTTATTCGGTTGAAGAATTTTAATAATATCCACGATTTCATCCAAGGTAATGTTCAGATCAGATATACGTTCATTTGTTTTTTGTTCGAAGTTTGGAAGTTGGCCATTTTGACCGTCAAGCCGAAACATTAATATAAATAACAAAATACCGAAGCTACTGTTAATTTCTTTTCTGCATATGCGCATTTCGACAACTTATGTCTCATCAGTGCAGATAAAATATTTATTAAGTAGTCACACTTCTCGTCGTCTTGATAAGCTATTTCATTGACGTTTTGATCATTAATGATATTTAGTAAGGGTGGAATACAGTTTGAACCTTAATCCGACTTTATTAACATGCTTATTATTTTCCAGTATGTTTTGGGATTAGATGAACTTTCTAAAATAATATTATCAAGATTTTTTTCAAAATTTTCCTTCGCAATTTTTTTAAGGTTATTTACTTTATTTCTTTGATTTTTATACTTTCTTATGTCGGAATCTCTTTTTGAATTAAGGGATTTTTTTCTTAATCTATCTCTTGTTCGTATTTCTTTCCGAAGTTCATTATTAAACCAAGGTTTATCGTTTTTACGTATTGTTACTAATTTAGTTGGAATGCAATCCTTTGCGATCTTGAGAAAGGTTTCTGTAAATGTTTCACACATGAAGTCAATATCATCAATTTCGGAAAGGAGAGCTTTCCAATCGACTAAATCCATTTTCTCACAAAACTTTTCCTTATCAATTTTATCATGCAGCCATATTTCTCTTTGAAATGATTTAATAGTATTTTTAGGACACCCGAGGAAAACAATAGCTGCGTCATGATCACTTATATCTCTTGGTGTTTTCAGAACATCTGCATAATGAAATATTAACGAGTCACTAAGAATTAAAGGGTCGAGCAGCGTGCTACTGCTAGGGCCTACCCTTGTAGGCTTTTCTATAACATTAGTAAGATTAAACAGATTTATAGTTTCTAATAGCTTATTATTGTTGATTATAAACAAGTCAGAATTTAGGTCTCCTGTTATCACTATATTTTCGTTTATCTAAGTACTTATACCTATAGCATGATTAAGTCGAGTCCAATAATCGATGCCCGTCCAGTCAGGACTGTATGTAACACAAAGGAGAAAACTTTGACCCTTGGCCCGTATCTCTACCCATATTGATTCATCTATATGATTTTCAAGTTCTTTTTTTCTTGAGACACTTACATGGTCTTTCGAGTACAGTAGGATTCCTCCTCCATACATTCCACTTCGGTCCTTTCTCTCAAATTCAGTGGAGAAAGAAGACATTTTTAATTCATCTCTGCTAATACTATCATCTAAATGAGTTTCGGTAACTGCTACTATATCAAATTCATCAGTAGAATTGTGTAAAAACTCTAATTTATGTCTTACACTTCGGATGTTTATATTACAAATAGAAATTGAATTTTCCACGTTATCGCTTTGATTGTGACGAAAAGGCCCTGGATCTGTTTCCACATTACCTATGATCAAGATAAAGTGTAATACCTATATTTGCATCTGGATTTACACTTTGTAACAGTGACAAGGCTACGACGAGAAGTGAGCACTGTATATTTATTCTTAAAATATCTTGATACGTACTAGCACGAAAAGCCGTTCTACTGCGTCTAAATCTATTCCCTTTTCTGGAATCGAATATCCCTATGGCAGTCATATACTCTTCTATACAATTACCCATTGGGTAAGGATAAAATACAGAGGAGTATTAAGTGGCATTCAAAGGACTGCATATCTATAGAAAACACACACACACATCATCACTGATAGTTTGACATAAGAATTCGGACAAAATATAAACAAAAAAAACTGGTAAAACGAACAAGAAGTACAACTACGGGAGTCATTCTAATTTAAGGATAAAAATGGGACAAAGTAAATTGATAGAAAATTTTTGATGATCAAAAATGAGCATCACATTTCATACACATTATAATCAAAAGAAATAGATACTGTGAAATTCTAAACTAGACGACGAAGCTTAAGTTGTTGTTTTGAAACACAGATTACAAGAAGGCATAGCAAATATAAAAAAATGAATCTCTAAAAGTAATTCATTCTAACCCTATATCGTTTTCATCTTATCAAGAAGACAACAACAACAAGTTATAGTGCACATACATTAGATTTCCATATAATTATTACTAAATTTCCCCGTTTTATCTCACAACATAATAGCATATTTAAGTATATTTTTATATACATTGCAGAATGGGCGATTTTATCCTTCTAAATTTAGTAGAGTATACTTAAATTTCATGTGTACCAAATTACAATGCATAATTTTTAGGCAAAATTACCGAGGCGCGGGTTAGACCACTTCGGTGAGTTCGATTAAGTTTAAGAAACAAAAAGAAAAAATGATATTGCACGATTTTGAACCATACTAACTTTAACCATTTCGGTGAGTTCGATTGACTTGCTTCTGCTATTAACGATTTTGAGCCGTAACATGGCTAACAAAAAATGAATTGACTTGTTTTTATCCTTTGATATTTTTGTCATCTTTGCATATAAATTTTGTTCCATTTTTCCCTACCGATGATCATTGATTGGATAATTCAGATAACGTTTATTGCTAGAGGCCATACTAGGTACGAAAATGTTAAAACAGTACAGAAAATAAAAGTGGCGATCAGCATGCTACACAGGTAAGTAAGATTATAAATGGACCACCACAGGGGAGAATAATTTGTTGTTACACAAACTCTAAAAAGAAAGGGGGAAAGAAAAACATAATAAATTTACTAAACGTGGGACCATTAGTGATCATTAGTTAGGGACCGACCATTTAACTCGAAAAGGGGGGGGGTTTATGGTTTTTTTTTCTAAAAAATATTTTGTATCTGATTTTATGTGAAAAAAATATTTTGGCTGCCAAAATGATGAAAAAAAATATTCTGATGGAGGCTTTCTGCCCAAAAAAATAATGTTAATTTTGAAAAAAAATATTTTGTTGATACACGTGCAAAAAATTTTCTGTCCAGAAAAAAAACCATAACCCCCCTATAGGTTAAATGGTCGGTCCCTTAGGTGTAAACAGCTGTATGCAGACTCAAATACTAGATTTTAGTGACCTAAGACTACAATTAAGATTTGATAAAACTAAATGTCACTATTGCGGATTATAGATTTAGACATATCTGCATCATTGATATCAAATATTGTCAATATTGTTAAATGCGATTGTCAATATCGTTATTGGCAAAAAAAAATAAAATAAAATAAAATAAATCGAGATAGCCATACGGGATATTGTGGCCAGTTCGACTACATACTGACTTACAAAACGGCAAAGCAGACAATATTGAAATCTGATAAAATATACAAATGCAAACAATGTAAACGGCATCTGACTGAAAATAGAATAAACTTAATATATAAGATTAGAAAAAAGGCAACATTGGATTGATAACACATATAATATAATTACCAATAATATAATTGTACAAAACACCACGTGCCACATTTGATCAACTAAAAATAACCAGATTTGCGAGTAAAATCTCGAAATTTAACAATTGAAAGTGAATAAATATGGCCGTAATAGGGGCAAGGTGGGGCAACCTTGTTCCCCAATGAAAAAAATATATACCGAGAATTGAATTCAAAATAGATTGGCGGGAGATGTAAGTGAATGACATCGGTCGGAAAATACAGATAATAGATAATACCATTTTTACGATACTGGTATTTCATGTCTTCACACACATTTTTTACCTTGAAAATAGTTTTATATTTATTTTTCTTTACTTCAAGAGGAAATTGTAACGCTTTTCCAGCGAAATGTAGTCAACTCACATAATGTTCACCGATTTTTTAACAAAGAAAAAATAAATAAAAAAATGAATAAAATAAAAAAAAAAGAAAAATAATAATAATAATAATGCTATCATGAAATACTTGAACTTTTGTTACACTTTTGGGCATATTAAATAATAAAATCAATCACATAGACAACCTTGTCTATATTAGAGCGTAGATACAATGTATGCCATTTCATCAAAGTTTATCTGATTTTTTAGCAGTAATTCTAAGCTTTTAAACCAATAGGAATTATCTGATTTACTAGAATTTGGGATTGTGTAGGGTCAAAAACAGAACAAATAAATTGGAATAAGTTTAGCTATAAGTTGTTCTTATAGCTCTGGGTGACAGTATTTAGTCAATTCTAATATTGTATATAATACCAAATTTAACATAGTATACTATGAGAGGAGAAAAAATTGTACTAAACAATTAAAAAAAAAGTTCATAAAAAGTCAAAGAAAAACAGTAAGACAAGGAGAAAAAAATTATTTTGGGATAATAGAAACAACTGAACAAGATACTGAAAAAAAGTAGTCATAAGTAAAAAAACAATAAAACTTATGAATTGTAATTTTTTCCAAGTAAAGTAAACATTAAAATTATTTATCATCATGTCCAGCTAGGAGCGGAGAACTCGGAGGCGATTCATGGTTTGGAGATCCTGTAGTATCTATATCTAGAGGAGCCGATTCATGACGTTGAGTACCAGTTGTTGAAAACTATTTCTCTTGGTATAATACCATATATTTTCTTCGCTAAATATGTATAAAATATAGTTGGATAAACGTTCTGAACACATAAACAGGCTAGTTTATTACCGAAGCGATGACACTTTCCGCCATTAAATTGAACAAGATTAGCATGGGTGCAATGCATTGTGGGTAATATTTTGTAATCTCGCATACGCCCCAGCTTATAATGAAATTAATAGAAAATCACCGCGAGATTCGAATCGTTCTCCCTATACAAATCCTTGGTCAGAGTAAGGAAATGAATACGCACCAAGGATTTTAATTGGTTTTATGTAAAGCTTAGAAAATGACATTATCCAAACAGCTATTAAAGAATTCTTTCAAAACAAAATATAACTCACTGACTGTGTTTCGGGTAACATTATTAGGGTATGACTGGCTTACCCTTGATGAGTACATGGTGTCGCTCTGGGTTTCTATAGGGATTCACACTATATAAGTACATAAGTTCTGAAGGTTGCTTTGGCGCGCCATCATGACTTTGTTTTTGTATTGTCGCTTTTGCCATGTCTCTGTACTTATTTTTGAAATAACCATAATCTCTGCTCATATCTTATTTTACTGCCCCTGTTTCATACAAAGAGTCATCACATATTTTTTAGCCTTATCTTAAAAAGTTGCAATTTAAAATAACAAACATTTTCGATTAGATTTGGTCAGCTATCTATTATGGTATCCATATTCGTCCAACAACTTTGCGTACAACCAAAGGCCAAGGTCATCATTACGGTCCTTTGACCTCGCTATATTAGATTTAAGATATCAATTAATAAGATTCAAGGTGAAGTCCGATCAGTGCTTTCATATTATGCTAATGCATACTTTTTGCCAGGCAAATGACTAGCACAAATACATGAACAGGCTCATTTATTCATTCATTGAACTGAACATGGTCCTAAAATTATAATGAATGTTATTTCGAGTATGTATAAAAATCTCGTTTTCTTTCACTACACAGTGAATAATGTTAGATCGGCACTAAAACACGATGTGACCGATTGTTCGTGTTGCGAATTACGTGTCCGATGCAATGAGTAAATAGATAAAATACTTTATCGGCAATATGTACATTTGTTTGATCTTCCTCACTGATATTGTCAGAATCTCCTTACTGGCCTGATACAAAGAAAAATCAGGCTATGACGTCACGAATATCGCCGCGATACGATGATATTTTCTGTCTCGGCCTTCAAAACTACCATAATTCCATATATACAATGTAACAGTACGATAAAACTATAATATAAAAGAAAAATAGAAATAACAACTTTTATATGTTTTACTTTAGTTGAAATGTTTTCTTGAAATTTGCTATAATGATTGTCGTTACGAGTAATGTCTTTTAAGCTTAAAATATTTTTCCTTTCAAATCTCAACTATGCACAAATATAAGGCCATATTTTGGGCAATTATCTTTTCTTTCCTCTTCAGGGTATTTAAGCGTTTTTACCTTGTCTTAATCTTGTATTCTACTTTTATTGTACAAATAATGCTGGCAATTGTAAAACACACAAAAAAGATATTTTTCAACATTTGAAAAAAAGCATGTCCTTAATAGGCAGCCGAATAGTTGCAGTGGCGGATTTTTTTTTCGGGGAGGGGGGGGGGGGGGGGGGTCCCACCCAACCCCCGCTTAGGTCGGAATATATTTAAATAGTCACGTAAAATTCCTAGGTTTTTTAAAAAAAAATGGGTTCCTTGCCCCCTTTTGAAAAACAATATCGGTCGGACCCTTAGCAGAAAGTCTGGATCCGCCAATGAGTTATACAACAAATGTGGTAAATCGCAGTCGTAATTCACATTTGACCCAATGTAGCAATCACCAGATCTTATGCTAAAGCGGGTTTTCTTTGACCTCTTCTTTCTTAGTTGACAATTTTGGTTTACTTTGTATCTAAGGTCTATTGATATTATTTTTACTAGCTTTTCATGTGAAGGACACAACGCAATGAAGTTTATTGTTATTTACATAATTATGTAATACGACAAGAGGTAAAAACTACATCTGTACCCTACACCATTCTGGTTTTCCGTGACTGGTAGCCAACATTAGCGTTAGAATTCCTTTTTTGTCAGTATTTGTGATAAACCAATTAATTGCATTTGCTTCTTGGGCTTTTCAGCGCATATCGGACTAAAACCTGGACAAATGTATTAAAAAGACCATTTATTGATCTATATTTATTGTTGTAAGAAAATGAATCTTCAGGAATTTGCGTTGGGCTTATTAAATATTCTTGGATTCTGCACAAAAATAATTATATGTGTAATTGATATTGTTCATCTCTTTTCGTTCAAGAGAGTACCGTTGAAAAATCAATTGTCCAGTATATGGTTATACGTGAGTCATATTTTACTTAAGTCTGTTCCATATACATAAAGAGAATAACAGAAGTTTTCAATTTTGATACGAGAACTTTTATTGGAAACATAATCGAAGAATCTAAAGCAAAACTACTATTATTTTTATCGGTATTTTATCGGTAATTAATTTAATATTTTGATAGAACAGATTTTGAAAGATTGAAAATAAAGAAATTGGAGACTTGACTATTGATTAGTATAAATTGAAAAGATCTTGAATGGTTTTGTAGATAGTACATTGATGAACTGATTGACAAGGAAGGTGTGGCCTAAAATATATTTGTCATTTTTAAAAAAAAAAAATTTTCGTATTCGGCCAGTAGCAAATACTGAAAATATTCGATCCTAGAAAACTATGAAAACTCGGATATTTTCAGATATAAACATTGTTATGTGTAACTCTTAAAGCTATTACACAAAATCGTTACACTGTCCAGTTCTTTAGTTCTACGTTTTTTTTTTTGTTTTTTGTTTTTTTTTTTCGTTTTTTGTTTGTTTGTTTGTTTTTTTCTGTTGCTTACTAAAGGCAGATAAGCTGCAATAAGTGTTTTTTTTTCTTTACTTAAAAAATGTTTCCATTACGTTACAAGCGTTTCGATATATTTTAGTTCGATAAAATTTCGACAAGTCTTAAGTTCTACTTAGTTGTTTTTTTTTTGTTTTTTTTTGTTCATGAAATCCAAAATCCTTTCCTACTGAATAACTCTTGCCTATTTATTGTTAATTAACATTGTTTAATATTTTCATTATAAATAATACAAAACCGAAGTTACCGTAAATTTCGTTTCTGCATATGCACATTTCGACAACTTATGTCTCTTCAGTACATGTACAAATAAAATCAAAACATTTGGAAATCTATAAATCCAAATATGTGTAAAAGCTGAAAGAGAACAAACTACCAATAGGATCTAAAAAGAAAAGCCTAAATCAGGGAATGGACATAAAACGAAACTAAAACTGATCTGCTCTAATGTTTATATTACTGAATACCAAACAGAAATGGACTACCATGAGTATTTGATGTTAAACAGACGCAAAGCAACTCTTAAATAATTGATAAATTGTGCAAACTTTCAATTCAGTAGTGCATAAACATAAATTGCCACTGAACCTGATCTGTACTGATGCTAATTCAAATGCACACCAATTGTCAATGGGCTACCAAGACTGGTTAATGTTAAACATACTCAAGATATAACTTAAACATCATTATAATACAGTTTAGTTAATTTCAGACTAGATGATGAAAATGATGATTTTTCAAGTTAAACTATGATCTGCACTGGCGGCCATGATTTTTTTTTCGAATCAAAACAAAATGATGCATTTTTCTTAAAGATTTCCCATATATCCTTCTGTGAACCTTGGTTGAATTTGTATCAGTGTTTTAGTGAATATGATAAAAATTTCCCATTAAGGTCCCATGTTAAATTATGTGATGTACTAGCGGTCATGTTCTTTGTTGGATCCAATCGAAATTACCATTTTTGTAAAGGAACTTTCCTTTCATTTTGCAATACAGTTAATTTAGTTTTGGGTCAAAAGTTTCAATGATTATCCCATAGGATTCAATGTTAAATTTTGTTTTTCGCTGGTGGTTGCTTTTTAAATGAGATCGAAACTAAATGTACATTTATTTTGTAAAGGAAATTCTAAACATCATTCTTGTAAAGTTTGGTTGAAATCACTTTGGAGAAATTGATCATATTGTGAAAATTTAACGAACGGACGACAGACGCCAAATGATTACAAATGCTTACACAGCCCTTGTCCTGGTGAGCAAAAAAAAAAATGAAAATTTAAACAACAACAAAAAACAAGTAAAATGCAACATTTAAGAATTTAAGTAATCGTATATGATACTGCCATTTTTAGTAACTAACATATATCTGATAGAACTAAAAAATAATTACTACCTAATATCCATACAGATGCTCCGAATGACGGTTGTTTAGATTTGAATTGATTTTCGCTTTTCTTCTGTATAATTTTATTGATTTCAAATTTCAATGTTTTTTGTAGAATTTTAATCTGTTCACTTATGAATAATTGCCAGAGAAGTAATATGTAATTAATTTAAGTAGATAGCAAGAAAAATAAACAAAATAGCTTACAGACTCCCTTTTTTAGCTTGATGCGTCCATGTGTGCTTTTTAAATTGCTTATGACATAAGATAATAGATAACACACCAAATTATACATACAATAATGACCATCGGCTTAAAGACTGAATCACTAAAGTACAAGCCGATAGGGTGAGTGTCTCCTGCTACAGATGTCTAAATCACTAATAGGCAATTTGACACGGTAAGTGCCTCCTGCTACAGATGTCTGCATCATTTAAGGGCACGCTGACAGGGTAAGTGTCTCTTTCTACAGATGTCTGAATCACTTAAGGGCACGCTGACAGGTTAAGTGTCTCCGGCTTCAGATATCTGAATGACTAAAGGGAACGCTGACAGGGTAAGTGTCTCCTGCCACAGATGTCTGAATCACTAATGGGCACGCTGACAGGGTAAGTGTCTCCTGCTACAGACGTCTGAATCACTAAAGGACACGCTGACAGAGTAAGTGTCTCCTGGTATAGACGTCTGAATCACTAAAAGGCACGCTGACAGGGTAAGTGACTCCGGCTACAGATATCTGAATGACTAAAGGGAACGCTGACAGGGTAAGTGTCTCTTTCTACAGATGTCTGAATCACTTAAGGGCACGCTGACAGGTTAAGTGTCTCCGGCTACAGATATCTGAATGACTAAAGGGAACGCTGACAGGGTAAGTGTCTCCTGCCACAGATGTCTGAATCACTAATGGGCACGCTGACAGGGGAAATGTCTCCTGCTACAGACGTCTGAATCACTGAAAGGCACGTTGACAGGGTAGGTGTCTCCTGCTACAGATGTCTGAATCATTATAGGACACGCTGACAGATTAAGTGTCTTCTGCTACAGACATTTGAGTCATCAAAGAGCAAGCTGACAGGGTTAGTATCTCTTGGTACAGATGTCTGAATAACTAAAGGGAACGCTTACAGGGTTAGTGTCTCCTGCTACAGATGTTTGAATCATTTAAGGGCACGTTAAGAGGGTAAGCGTCTCCTGCAACAAATGTCTGAATCACTAAAGGAAACGCCGACAAGGTTAGTGTCTCCTGCTACAGATGTCTGAATCACTAAAGGGCATGCTAACAGGGTAAGTGTCTCATCCTGAAGATGTCTGAATCACTAAAGGTCACGCTGTCATGTTAAGTTTCTCCTGCTAAGAATGTCTGAATCACTAAAGGACATGCTTACAGGGTTAGTGTCTCCTGCTACAGATGTCTGAATCACTTAAGGGCACGCTGACAGGGTAAGTGTCTCCTGCTACAGACATCTGAATCACTAAAGGGCACGCTGACAGAGTAAGTGTCTCCTGGTATAGACGTCTGAATCACTAAAAGGCACGCTGACAGGATAAGTGTCTCCTGCTACAGACGTCTGAATCCTTGAAGGGCACGCTGATAGGGTGAATGTCTCCTGCTACAGATGTCTGACTCACATAAGGAATTACTGACAGGGTAAGTGTCTCCTGCTACAGATGTCTAAATCACGAAAAGTCAGGCAGACATGGTAAGTGTCACCTGGTACTGACGTTTAAAGCACTGAAGGGCTCGCTGAAATGGTAAGTGTCTCGTTGTACTGACGTCTGAATCACTAAAGGGCATACTAATGGAGTAAGTGTCTCCTGGTACAGATGTTTGAATCACTAAAGGGCATGCTGAAAGGGTAAGTGTCTCCTGGTATAGACGTTTGAATCACTAAAGGGTACGCTGACAGGGTAAGTGTCTCATGCTACAGATGTCTGAATCACAAAAGGGCACACCGACAGCGTAAGTGTCTTCTGCTACAGATGTCTGAATCACTAAAGGGAACGCTGACAGGATAAGTGTCTCCTGGTACAGATGTTTGAATCACTAAAGGGCATGCTGAAAGGGTAAGTGTCTCCTGGTATAGACGTTTGAATCACTAAAGGGAACGCTGAAAGCGTAAGTGTCTCCTGCTACAGAAATCACTAAATGGGAACGCTGACAGGGTAAGGGTCTCCTGCTACAGATGTCTGAATCACTAAAGGGCACACTGACAAGGTAAATGTCTCTTTCTAGAGATGTCTAAATCACTAAGGGAAATATTGACAGGGTAAGTGTCTCCTGCTACAGATTCCTGAATCACTAAAGGAAACGCTGAAAGGTTAGGTGTCTCCTGCTACAGATGTTTGAATCACTAAAAAACGCTGACAGGGTAAGTGTCCCCTGGTACAGATGTTTGAATCACTAATTAAAGGAAACGCTGACAGAGTGGGTGTCTCCTGCTACAGATGTCTGAATCACTAAAGGAAACGCTGACAAGATCCTTTTTTAATTACAGTATTTACATTAAGATTAGTCTAAGAACTGTTTCCGATAAAACCTGTATTTAAGGACTATATAATATATGAAAACAAACATTTAGATGTGGTATGATATCACCGGCTTACAAAATCGGTCTATTTGTCGACTGAAAATAAGTCAGTGAAGAGGAATAATCCATAATATCTCTAATATGCCAGCGGGTAGGCACTTTCCTTATTCTAACCCTGGCCAGTTTTGGTTCTTACTTTAGACTCTTGTGTAAAAACTCAGGAGGAGAATAGCAAGATTCCATTTTGACTGACATCTATAGACTGCTTATTTTTCTTCTGCATCCTTTTCGGACAGAATATTGTCGAAATAAAATGCAAATACTTAATATTAAATAAATCTCCATGAAGAAATATTTTCATTTCAGTGACAAAATAAAAAGACGTGTGATATCTTATTTAGATTTTACCATACATTTTATCATATTATTATGATTTTTAACACTTGCTTATCATAAAAAGTGGACTTATCGATGTCAATTTATGAAAAATACAGTAAATAATATTTGTATCCATTTAGGCCCAACGTTTTATATTTTGAATGGCTGGAAATGTTTAAAACACTAGATTTCGCTACAAAAAAAAACTTGATAATTATATTTTTGGTTATATTTGTTGTGGATATAATTATGACATTTTTGACGAAATATGCGATACAAAGACTCAATTGTCATGAAATGACAAAACTGTTTCAAATTCTACATGTACCTGGCTAATTGGAACCAACTTGTCTATAACAGTATTTAGGTGATTCCCTGCAAAGTGGCGTTTTATCTAGGACAGCTGCAAACTGGGTATAATTAAAAAGTGGACCCTCCGTTAACCACTGGACATATTAAAACCTTAGTTTAAATTTGGCCTCTTTTATGTAGTTAAAGGTAGTTAAGGGTAGATCTTCTTGTTTAATTTACATTGTAAACCATAACTCTTTGTGTTTTTGTTGTTGAAAACAACGGCAGTAGAATACCGAAGGAACAAAGCACAAGATTACACAAATCAAAGTCCAGAGACAAGGCAAAAGCAAGAACACCAAAAGACGGAAGACCAAAGACACCACATGCCTACAAAACACTCGAACGTTACATATACAATACAAAAAACTAAAGCACTAACAGTGTGAACTCTCAATTAAAAAGAGTGACATCAGGTGCCCCGGAAGGGTAAGCATGTCCTGCTCTGCACACAGCACCCGTCACACGGTCAGTGAGGTATATGTTTTGAAAGATCTGTTAAGAAACTGATTGGTTATTGTCATTTTCTAACCCTTAGACAAAACCAACTAAAACCATGGTACGTGTAACTTCTCTAACCCTCAAACAGTACCAAGGTGAAATTTTGAAAAGCTTTTGTAATCATTTTAGTATTCAAACGTGGACAAGGACAGATCGGTATCACAGACATCACTAACGAAGACAAAACTAAAACAAGACAACACAAAAAACTAAAGCACTTACAGTGTGAACTCCCATAAAAACCGAGAGCGACATCAGGTGGTCCGGAAGGGTAAGCATGTCCTGCTCTGTGCACAGCACCCGTCACACTGTCAGTGGGTCAATTCAGGGTAAAGTTGAAACCGGTTATGTCAAATCCGGGAAGACGCGAATCTAGCTGAAAATGTCAGTTTTTAATTGTGACACTGACATTTCATATCTATCTATGATGTCGTGGTGACGGCCATAGAATTTCTGAAGGGACGAAAGTGAAAATGTTATTATTTGTAGTGATTTAATATTGAGTATTTTTTTTTTACAAATAACAAAATACCGAAGTTACTGTTAATTTATTTTCTGCATATGCGCATTTCGACATTTCATGTCTCATCAGTGCAGATCAAAGCAAAACATTTGGAAGTCCATTAACCAATAAAAAACGTGTGAAAGCTGATAGAGAGCAAATCACCAAAAGGATCTATATATGAAAACCAAATTTGATATTTTTATCATTCAAATATAATAATTTTAGCATTTTCTTATTTTTATTATATATCTCATTTTGTTGATGATTGTTTGATAGACTGGTGTTAAACTGGTGCTTAGAAATCTAAATCAGTTTTGTAAAACAGGCCTGATTGTAAAAAATACAGAGTACCTTGCATGTTAGTAAATAGTTGCCGGAATAACTTTATACAAAAATAAATGACGTTTGTGACAAAAACTGAAATTCAAATTACCCAATTTTAACTCAGGACTGGCAGACTCAAAAGTCACAAGAAGTATTGTCTTTGTGTTGCCAAGCATATAATGTGTATTTGAATACATATACGTTTACTACATTATTTTTAATGATGCTGATTGCTGGATTTTTCACTTCGTGTCTTTATTGCCTTTTATATGTAGTCTTATGATGCACTTTAATGTACTAGTGCACTGGTTTTAGAGTTAAATTAAGGTGTTTAACCCCTATTTTTATTTCAACGGTGGGTCTCGTCGGTGGTCAGCTGCTTGTGTTTTGCAGATTTCAATAATGCATTTCGTCATACATTTTGTTGGACCAAAGTGCAATTACAATTACCCAATCTTATCTCAGTACTGACAAACTCAAGAGCCACAAGAAGTACTCTCTTTGTGATGCCAAGCATTATATATTTAGTTAAATACATATTGCTTTACAGTGTTATTTTCAATCGTGCTGGTTGCTAAATTTCGCAATTCGTGTCTTTATTGCGTTTTATATGTAGTCTCATAATGCACTTTATTGTACTAGTGTTCTGGTTTTAAAAAAAATATCTTGTAGACACGATAAAGTTTCAAGGGATATCATGTAAAGACAGGTTGACATGTCGGCAGGCCGACAGTCAGACAGGTCGACAGACAGACATGATGAAATACTCGTAAAAGATTACAAAGAGAGTGAAGTAAAGATATCATGCAGATTTTCAACAGGATGACCCACAGACTCAGATTGAAAAGGCAGACAGAACGACAGGAATATATGATAAAACAAGACAGCTAAATCCAAGACGGTTCTGGTGGGGTAAAAAAGCCATTTTTCTGGCAGCATGATTGGTGAAAAAATACCTTAAAATAAGCGAGATACGTGCTTTTATATATATATATACTATATGTTTAAGCAAAGGGCCAACCTAAGCGTGATACGTGATTGATTAGTAAGCTAGTAAGCGATTAACGTCCAATGAGCAATATTTCATATATATCGGAAAGAAAACAAGTTAATTAATAAAAAAACATTTTCGTGAAAGAAATAAAGGTGAAAGGGACAATCGGAGTAAAAGGGAAATGAGGAGAAATGAGTAGGCGCAGGAAATTTAGACTTTATTACGACTCCAGCGAGTCTGCTTTCCTTAGCAAATTATACAAGGGTCTTTAGTCTGCATGAAGCGTGGTGTTTCTCCACACAGTTTGCTTCAACGGTTCATGGTCAGGCTTTCTATATTTTGACTTTACTCCCCGGCATAGACAGCACATTCCCAATGTACCACCTTAGGACCCTCCTTGAAGCTCTCTAGTCTGAGCACCTGAAAACTGATCATTCGGGTGCCGGGGATTGTCGGCAGTGGGGAATATGTTTTAACATTTGACTCTATTGTAACACTTTCCGAGATCTTCTATGAGACTACTGGATCTACTGGAATAAAACTTGGCCACGATAGTCATTGGTTGATCCCCTACAAAAAGGTGATTTCCAGCAAGACGGTCGCCAGTTGGAAAAATACACATTCCTTTGCGAGTTTTTGCTTGATACTTTTGTACACCCGTCCTTATTATCTGTGCTTCATTGCAATTTTGATATGTGATTATTTGCAATGTTTCACTTTACCTGAAAGTGTCTCATGCTTGATATTACATTGTTTTTATATTTTGGTTGAAATCAATGGCTTAAAAGCTAAAATTTTAGGGACAAAATTTGAAATGCCTTACTGCTGAGTAAACCAGTTCGGTTGCTAGAATATTTTTCACGCTGATTTTGCAATATCAGTGACAGGAGATACGGCCTGACAAACGATATTATAATTCTGAGATTTAATCTTATAAATACTAATGCAATAACCATTATTTCAACGTTTTTTAATCTACAGTTGATTAACTAGTTGCACACGTTTGCATTCAAGTCATAGGTGCCTCATTGTGTCAAAACAAATCATGAATTATAGAGAAATACGTCATTGTGTCGGAACAAATCATGAATTACAGAAAAGTACGTCATTGTGTCAGAACAAATCATGAATTAAAGAGAAATACGTCATTGTGTCAGAACAAATCATGAATTATAGAGAAATACGTCATCGTGCCAGTGTGTCATTACTTGGTCGGATTTTTTGGGGTTGTATTGTTGATTGTTGGCGTTGTATAAGCACACTTGAAATTTGATTAAGTTTGGTCTCGTCCTGATACAGCTGAAATGTTGCCCAGTGGAAGTAAAACTATATTTTTCTATTATGATGCAACATCATTTGATTTAGCTATTTTAAGGGAGTATTCATCACCTAAGGGAAATAACTCCGAAACGTTTAATTCATTTAATTCAATGCAAAATAGTACAGAATTGGTGATTAAAAGTTTTATTGGTGCATGTGTACTATATCTATTCAAAACATTCTCAGGAAATGTGTTAAGTAAATGTCCCAAGTTCCTGTCGTTGTCTACATTTGTCTTTGTCTTATTCTTATTCTTCATGTGTAGTTCCTTGGCAGATTATGGCAAGTATTTTTACGTTCAGCCATTGTAGGTGTTGCATGTTATTTTTTTTTTATTTTTTATTATTTTTTTTACAATATGTCAAAATCAAAATATACCATAAAAAGTGAGACTTAAAACTAATCCGATTCATTTGAGTAATGGTTTTGAACACTTCTCTCTTTTTATGTATTATCAAATGAATCATAATCCATACCTTCATTATATGTAATATGAGATATGTAATATAAATACACTCCTTTTTATGTGAATTTTTTCACGCGAGTGTGATTAGTTTTCTGGCATAATTGAAATAGATATTATGCTGTTTTTTTTTAATTGCACTATATATTTCAACATTTCAGCGCATATGAAATGCGAACTTAAAAAACTATTGGAATTTCTTTTAGTGATATAGATTACTAATTTTTTAAGTAACCTAATATGGAAAATACACGGTCGTCACGTGAGGTGTCTAAGGAAGTTACCAAAGGAAGGATATTACAGAATACAACACCCGTAGAAGAAATAACGGCATTATTAATGCGTCTAGGGAAGAACATCATGTTGAGTAATAAGATTTTCAGTGACTAAAGAATAAGAGTTTTGTCTTCAATATAGATGTTGGTACCAGTATGTTTTCTTCGTCGCTGACACTTGTTATGATTCTTGTACTAATAATTGCAACGTTAGTAAGAAATTCAGTTTTGGCTTCGAACGTTACTATGCGATACTTGTCTGTTTTAGACAACATGAGTAATATTGGCATTTCTGCAGAAAGGCAAATTGCAACCAGAACTCAAACAGAATGTTCATATCACTGTGCACAAGATATGAATTGTTGTAGTGCATCGTTTCTAACAACGACAAAGGAATGTCACCTACACATGGCTACTTCTTGTAAAGTCGGACGAACAGCTGCAAAAGAAAGTCATGTTTTACTTCCAGGTAATTAACAATTTATTATTTAATACACTCGCTCAGTCCATACTTGATTAATGTGCTTGAATGATAACAATACAAACTTGTGAACGGGGGGGGGCTATGACTTTCTGTAGAGAATCAAATGGTTCTGTGCAATTACGCCAAAGAAACGATCACAGACTTACCGGACGAAATATTGGAAAATGATTGTACCCACTCAATCTGTAGAAGAAGATAACAGCTCTGTAGTTGTTGTTAAACTGGATATTGAAGCAAGATCCATAACAACCAATTACCAAACATAATGAATCATGCTAGGGGTTAGACACATAAAGAAAACCTATTAATAAGAGCGGGCAAATATGTTTGACTTTAAGATGAAGAAAAACAATTACATGTAAGGCATTGTTCCATTGTTTTTTTGCTATGTATTTGTAGACTTTGTTTTATTATCTGCATTTACTCCATATCCCGTCATTGCTTATTATATACTCAAATTAATTTTTGATAGTCTAAATCATTTTGTAGGCGCATAATATGTAATTTTTTAGTTATATTTCAAAGTTTTTTTTTATGTTTTTGATATTTTTTATTAAATATAAAAGTATATTTGCCATGTTTTAACAATATTACACTTAAGTCGGAAGAATGGCAGGTTCGTACGTGCAGTTATCTGGCAGCAAATCAAATTTTGAGACATCGAAATTATGTTGGAAAATGCACCTCCCCTCTCAATTCACACTAGAAAATAATTACTCTGCAGTTGTCGTGAAATGGTATATTGCAGCAGGTAAGGTCATAGCAACCCATTTGCATGCTTATAGCTGTAGACAATAAACGAATACCTAGTATGAATTTCGGTGACCAATTATGAGTACTATTTTTTTTAGTACTTACCTACTCTGCATGGAAGTAATGAGAATGTCATTGAAGTATATATTCTCACTATTAGCCAAGTGCGAATCGAGTAAAACAATTATTACTAATAACGCGTAAATTATTTCTGTAAATTTGTCAAATTACAGACGAAAAATGCAATTATTTTATATTTTATGTATTTCTGTATATTAAAATAATATAAACGACACCGATTACAATTTGAATTAATGTAGTACATGCGTACTAAATATCCCAGGTATTTAAATACCAATCGAATCCACCTCGATACGTTCTTCAACTGGCTATAACAACAGCGAAAAATTGTGCTGAACTAAATGAAGTAATGCACAAGTAAATTTGTTATATCATAAGGGCATAGATTGAGAAGTATATATTCTCAATAGAACAAAACTACAGCAATTCCGGTGCTACATCTACACGCAATCAATCTTTTTCCACACCGCATCTTATTTATATAAAACAATTATTTGTGTAAAGAAAGTGAATGTTTTACCTGTTGTTATCAATTATTAAAGTAAAGCACACAATTATTAATGTTACATAAGTACAAAACAGACTTACACCAATTATAATCTATTTAAAATACACATTTTTTCGTTTTCTAGAGTCAGTGTCATAATATATAAATTTTGTAGGTATTTCCCACAGTAATCTCGTAATTCAATATAGTACAAAGCTAACCATAGGCTCCCAGGAGCCTGTATCGCTCACCTGGTTTTCATTTGCCACAATCAAGCTAACATTGTAAGTTATACAGTTGAATTTCAGTCTCTCTAACTTTGGTAGCTCAAACTCAACCAATTTTTGAACTGTATTTAAAGTCTGATCATGTTTTACTATATGTCTTTGTTGGACTTTTTTGACAAAAAACATTCTTGCTAAGGACCACTTTTGACACAAGTTTTGAAGTCGAGACATCATTATGTAAATGGTGGTCAACAACAATTTTTTTACACCATAAAGTCGCAAAACCAATATCGATTTGGAAACAAAATTTTATTGAAGTCAGACAATGTTGAATTTTCCCGCCTTATTTGGTGGTCATTTTGAAAATGGCGGTCAATGTACAATTTTCAACACCGGTTTTGAAGTTGCAACATCAATATCTATTAGGAAACCAAATTTCATTGAAATCAGACAATGTTGAATTTTCCCGCCTTTTTTGTCAGCCATTTTGAAAATGGCAGTCAATGAACAATTTTGAAGTTGCAACATCAATACCTATTTGGAAACCAAATTTTATTGAAATCGGACAATGTTGAATTTTCCCGCCTTTTTGGCGGCCATTTTGAAAATGGCGATCAACGAAGAATTTTCAACACCGGTTTTGAAGTCGCAACATCAATATCTATTTGGAAATAAATTTTTATTGAAATCGGACAATGTTGCATTTTCTCGCCTTTTTTTGGCGGCCATTTTGAATATGGCGATCAACAAAAATTTTCCAACACCAGTTTTGAAGTCGCCACAGCATGGCAAACATTTCATCAATTTACACTTAACCTTTTGGAAATAAAAGACCAAAAATACAAAAAATTAAAAATTTGGTGAAAAAAAGGACAATAACTCCTACAAAGGGTTTCTGATTTTCTTCAAAATTTCAGGGTGGATAGATCTTGATATGCTGAACATTTTATCAATTCAAAGTTGACCTCTATCTGTTATAGTTTTTTTGATAAAAAAAAAATATCAAAATTTTGAAAATTTACGGGAAAAGGGCAATAACTCTAAGACGGGTTTTCAGATTTTTTTCAAAATTGCAGGGCTGGTAGATCTTGCCATGCTGATCATTTTTACTCCAGTCAGATTTTTTATATCTGTAACAGTTTTCGAGTTATTTGCAAAATACAGCAATTTACCCCTATGTTCTATTTTTAGTAACAGCAGCCATGTTGTTTGA
>MJUU01040632.1:43723-63239 GCA_002080025.1 Modiolus philippinarum
GACGGACGGACGACGGACGCAAAGTGATGGCAAAAGCTCACTTGGCCTTTTAGGCCAGGTGAGCTAAAAATGCTAAATTGATATAAGAAAACAGGTATTGAGCGCGTACATTGTATACATGAGAAAGGGTACTATTTAACACATTGCGTACTTACCCTTAACGGAATATATCTTGTATTTTATTGTTTCATTTATTTTTAAACGCTAAATTAAAATCGTAAAACAATTGTTTTCGTACTGGCGTATCCGGGGGACGGGGGTGGGGGTGATCGTCCGGGGATTGGAATGGTATTTTTCTCGATTTTTTATTAGCTCACCTGACCCAAAGGGTCAATGTGAGCTGTCCGTCGTCTGTCGTCCGTCCGTTAACTTTTCACATTTTCATCTTCTCCTCTGAACCACTTAAGCAAATTCAACCAAACTTTACAGGAATGATGTATGGAAGGTCCTATACAAAGATTGCTCATTTCGTTCCGATCCGATAAAAAAACATGGCCGCCAGCGTTGAACTTAGGTTTAACATTGGAGCCTATGGGAAAAGTCACATTTTCATCTTCTCCTCTGAAACCACTGAAGCAAATTCAACCGAATTTTATATAAATGATGTACTAAAGGTCTTCAACAAAGAGTGCTCATTTCGTTTGGATCCGTTTAAAAACATGGCTGCCACCACGGAACTATTTCTAAAGACTATTCTACAGTGTTCCGTCTCAAACGATCATCTGAAAAAGTTCTGATAGCTATAAACGCTTGAAAAAGGGCGGTTGAACTTTCTGTCCGAACTTTGACTCAAGATTCGTTTTTTTTGCTCAAAAGTGAGATGAACATTTCTTGTCACTGTCAGTGACCTTTCGACGCAGGCAGCTGTTGTTATGTTGTTGCTGGACACTACCAAAATTGAAGGAGAAGGTGTGTCATAAAACGGCTTAATCTCACTATTTCTTTTGAAATGCCTGTGCCAAGTCAAATTTACCGTATTATCCCTGCATTTTCGAAATAAAGTTCTGGATATATCTTTGGCTTTGTACCGTCAGTCAGGGTTTTAAATCTCTACAGTTTTGCAACGCTGAAGAAAAAAAAGGATGTGTTAATTATACCAGAGGCTCACATGAGCCTGTATCGCTCACCTGGTCACTGGTTTTATTAATGGTCACCTGTTGACCACCCATTCATGCTATAAATCACTTCAGCAGATGTTACATTTTCATTCTTGGATGAGGTACAAACTACAAATCACAAACTTTGGAAGGGATCACCCAAAGTCAATTGTAACCAAGTTTGGTTCAAATTGGCTAAGTAGGTTCAGAGGAGAAGACATTTGAATGCATTTCCCATAGAGTCCCTATGTTAAACTATGTTCCACGCTGGCAGCCATCTTGAATGAGGTAAGTACGTAAAAATCATAACTTTAAAGGGACCACCCAAGGACTATTGTGACCAAGTTTGGTTCAATTTGGCTTGGTAGTTTCAGAGGAGAAGATCTTTGGATGCATTTCACATAGGGTCCCTAATGGCAAACAACAAATAATTTTTAACATTAGTTTTAAAGTTGCGACATCAATACCTATTTAGAAACCAAATTTCATTGAAATCAGACAATATTGAATTTTCCCGCCTTTTTTAGCGGCCATTTTGAAAATGGGGGTCAACGAACAATTCTTAACATCAGTTTTGAAGTCGCAACATCAATAACTATTTGGAAACCAAACTTTATTGAAATCGGACAATGTTGAATCTTTCCGCCTTTTTTTTGGCGGCCATTTTGAAAATGGCGGTCAACAAACACATCAGTTTTGAAGATGCAACGTCAAAACCTATTTGGAAACCAAATTTCATTAAAATCGGACAATGTTGAATTTTCCCGCCTTTTGTGGCGGCCATTTTAAAATGGCGGTCAACGAACAATTTTCAACAAAGGTTTTGAAATCGCAATATCTATATCTATTTGAAAACCAAATTTCATTGAAATCGGACAATGTTGAATTTTCCAGCCTTTTTTTGGCGGCCATTTTGAAAACCACCATGGCATAGCCATGCAGGTTAGCTGTAAAGTTACTTCCATATTAACTGACAAGGATGTTTGCATTGTGGATATATAATCATGACTAAATGAAACAAGATACAGTTATATACAATTATTATTAAATTGTAAAATAAGTATAGTTTATGAAAGTATTTTTGCAAAAAAATGTAAAAATTTGTACAGAAACACTTTTTTGCTCTTGATAATGTAACAAATAATTATTTCTAATAAAGTGATATTAGGGAATTTCTCTAAAATTTAAAAGAGAAAAGTAAACCAAAGAAGATTTGAAAGCAGAATTTAATGGGGAAATAACCCATAACCATATGGCATTAAATTTTTTTTTTTTTTTTTTTTGGTGAAAAAAGTCAATAACTACAACACAGGCAGTTGGATTTTCTTCAAAATTTCAGAGTATGTAGATCTTGATAAATTTACACTTCACCTCTATCTGTTACAGTTTTTGAAATAAAAAATACAAAATGCATAAATTTTGAAAATTTTACGGAAAAGGGGCTATAACTCTAAGACGGTTTTTCCGATTTTCTTCAAAATTGCAGGGCAGATAGATCTCGTCATTCTGAACAATTCTACTTTGTCAGATTTTTGATATCTGCAACGGTTTTAAGTTATTTCCCAAAAACAGCAATTTACCCCCATGTTCTATTTTTAGTAACAGTAGCCATGTTGTTTGGTCTACGGACATTAAAATCACAAACTTGAAAGCGCATACCCTGGTGATGATTCAGGCCAAGTTTGGTAAGTATTGGCCCAGTAGTTTCAGAAGAGAAGATTTTTGAATAAAAGTTAACGGACGGACGGACGGACGACGGACGCCGGACGACGGACGACGGACGCCGAGTGATGGCAAAAGCTCACATGGCCTTTGGCCAGGTGAGCTAAAAAATCAAAGTCTAGAGTCTTGGTAAAACACGAAAACAGAAACAAAGACAAGAGACAACAACGAAAACATGAAAATAAAACCAAAGCACCTTATTTTAGTCAAAGTTCCAAAAAATTTCAATTCAAATTGAAATTAATGTTCTTTTCGCGCTGGTTATGTCTACTCAAGTTGTGAGTTGCAGAATCATTAGGTTAATTTACAATTAATAATTTACAATTACGACAGCTGTATTCCTTTTATTCAACACAGGTTTTGCATTTCGACAAATTTTATACTAGAGTTTGTATCCCATTAGGTTAGAATGAATCATTGCAATGCAGATAATCAGACAAAGAACATAAAGATAATTCTAGTACCTGATGAAGACATAACGTTAACATGTATATGTAATTGATTTCGTAATTAGTACATTTTCTGATTAAATATCAACGTAATGTGTGGAATTGTATATTTTATTTAAAATTATAGATATTGTTAACTTCAATAATAAGTCGCTTCCTTCAATTATTTGATAACAATAGACGATATTAATGATTCACAGTTAATAAATAATGGATAGCAAAAGGTCTTTTAAATACACGTTTACAAATTCATGAAATTAGACAAACGTAATGTTTTGCCTTTTGAAACCCGTTTTACTTAAAAATGATATTATAAAATAAGAACTTGCCTCTAATGTGATTATATTATTGTTTTCAAAAAGTAAACAAAGCTGATATTTCCATAATTCAATATTTTACAGTAATTTAACATCGCTATTAACAGTAAAAATTCCTGGCTAGATTCGAACTTGGTCGATAGTGATTCTGCATTAGTAGAACTGAATGAAAGATTGACAATAAACAAGAAAAAAATAATAGGTTCATGTGCTTCATTTTGAGATACAAACAATTGAAAATTTGGCGAGAAATGTCCATTTCTAGGTTTTTCATAAGCTTTGTTTAGAATTTGCAAGTTTTGAAAATAGAGTGAAGGAGTAATGTCAATTGCCGTTTCAGAGACTTTAGCATTTAGGGTAGAGTTTACACCAAAATGTTTTGATTGATCAACAACGTAAATGACCTAAGGTCATTGGTCGAAAATCGATTGTTCGTACATCAAAATTTCAAATACAATCACTATACCCGCAACTCCTCAGTTTCTGGAACAGTGAATCTCTTAAAATTTTTTTCAAAATTACTTGAAGGTACATGCTTTTAGAACATAACAAGGAAAGTGGGTGTTCAGGGGAAGATATTTCACATATTATGATATAGAAAAGACGGAGTAGTCTGCAAATCTGACCTAATGTCAGATATCAACTACCTTAATATGAAATATATTTTTTAGTTACATAATTTTTTAACTTTTAAGCTGGTATCTCAAATTTCTTATGTATTATTGATATTTGTTATCAAATCGTACGGTTTTTACAATATAACACTTTGGTCGGGAGAAAGGAGAGAGGTAGGAATTTATTTGGTATGTGTTTGGGTTGATTTTTAATCGATAACCGTTCTCATATAATATATATACTTAACATAAATATCGTCTTCGTAAAGCCTAAGAGACCTTGACTAGTGAAAGGGTCTCTATGTAGAGAAATGTAACACTACTTGCATTACGTAGTTTCCTTCTATTTTTTCTTAATTGAGCAAAATCAATGGTTATGTTGGAAAGGAGGAAGTATGATAAAGGCCATTTTTTTCTGGCCCCTGTCAGAAAATCTTTAAATTTTCAATACAAGTTGCATCTTATTTAAAAAAGTAAAACACTGCGCATGTCAGACAAAAATTGCGCTGAGAAAGAGAGATTATCAAATGAGGAGAATATATACTTTTTTTTGCCACAAACAGGCCAGAATGTTATCGTCCTTTGGTATAGATGTTACATATTTGGCATATGATATATTGCCACGAAAATATTGCATATGTACCTTTACGTGACCTTGTCATTCGACCTTTGGATAAAATAATTGAATGTTTAGGAAAGGCAATGTTATAACTTCAATTTATGAATGAGACTATTGCTATTTTTCATATGGTTGTACCATTTCATATTTGTTCTATAGTGACCTTAATGTGACCTTGACCTTTGAGTCATCATGAAGTCCTGTCCAGGCAAGGCTGTTTTTGTCTCGACGTAGGCATAATTATTTTAATGAATACCTATCGCCGTGCGTTTAACACACTCGAATGTTCTTTAGAATAATCTTGATTGACATTGTCAGTGCTTTAGTTTTTTGTACTGTCTTGTATGTCATACTCTTGAATTTTAGTATTGTCTTCGTAACTGCAGTTTACTGTGCGATTTGTTCTTGTAATTGTCTTAATACTAAAGACCTTGACGGAAGCTTTTCATTTTTTTTATCTTGGTACTGTTGGGGGTTAGTGATGTAACAACTTTCACATATATTTGGCTTTGTCTATGGGCTAGAAAATGACAGTAACCAATCGGCTACAAAACAGATCTTTCAAAACAATGAATGCCTCACTGACTGTGGGACGAGTGCTTTACGCAGGATAGGACAAGTTTGCCCTTCCGGAGCACCTTTTGTCGCTCTATTGTTTTTTAGAGTTCAAACTGTTAGTTCTTTAGTTTTGAGTGTTGTATTTGATTGTGAAATGTTTTGTATCTTTAGTCCTTCTGATGTTCTCTTTTTGGCCTTGTCTCTAGACTTTGATTAATGTAGTTTTGTGCTTTGTTCCTTCGACAAACATCTTCCTTTTTCTTGACGGTATACTTCCGAGTCGAAATCAAATTGATGTTTTTAGTGCTATTTACTATTTCTTTTATGGTCTACGCGTTATATATTTGACTTTGGGGTAAGTGAGGATACACACAAAAAATACACAAATCATGAAAAACTTTTGTTATTTTAAAATTGAGAATATACATGTTTGTTTTTAATCATAAAATATGTATCAAATATCTTAAATCTCGGTTGAATTGGACTAAATGAACTCGACTTCTATCACTTTGTGAGCGTGTTGTATATTGCTATTTGTAGCTTTTACTATTTAGTATATTTCTTTAGAACTTTAATTAAATATTATTAATAAAGGATACTGGATCCTTCAAAATGCTGTATTTTTACTAATAGTGTTAATTTATTGTCGAAAATCATATGTGTACATTATTCAAAGTATTTCTGAATTGCATTTTTCAAATTATAAAATGTCTTTTAAGGTGTCTCAGTGGCATTATTCCGCCATTTTTGTCTAATAATTGTTCATTTAGGTTTCATTCATTAAGAAATTTAACAAAATAATTATTTAAAATGAAAAGAAAGTTCAAATGTATTTAAAATTTATATTCCTAATTATTTTTGTAACATTTCAGTTACAAAAACGTGAGCAAAAACATGTGAGCTTTAAATCTATTGCTAGATTTACAGAAAACAGAAATTATTCAAGGGAGATAATTTGATAAAATAAATTAACAAGAATATCACTATAGAAATTGACATTTTGCAATTTTTCTCTCTAATTTCAACGGTGACCCCTAATTTTTATTTTTGATATGTAAACTACATAATAATGATTTAACACATGCAAAGTATGGAAAAATTCTATAATAGATTTTTCAAACTATCGTCTCATATAATCATATTCCCTATCATTTCTATATAAAATCCTGAAATTTTCAATTACAGATTTTGCGCTTAAATGCACGGTGACCCCCAAATTTTATTTTACATTTTGAACAATAATACAATTATGTTTCTACCTAGAAAATTTCACAAAATTCTATAATAGGAAATTAATACCCTGCAGACACCTTAATCATTCTTTTTTCCGAATTTAGATGACATCTATAATGACGAAACATTAATTCACATTTGGAAGGAATTTTGCAAAAACAAGTACAGTCGAACTTCGATGGCTCGAACACCTAAGGGACTGATGAAAACAGTTCGAGCCAAAGGGTCCTTCGAGATATCGCGGTCGAACAATGTTTAAACTTGAACCCAGAGACCAAACAGGGGTTCGAGGCATTCATGGTGTTCGAGTTATTTTAGTTCTACTGTACATGTACCAGGGATAAATGTCATATATATTATCCAAAACTATTTAGGTCCCATTGTGAAACTTAATTGAAAATAAGATGCCTCATTATCACCCTTTCCTATAGTTAAATCAGCATTTAGAGTACTTTAGCAAAACCCGTATCTGGTTGACTCGGATATATCTGAGGTTGACTCTGCCAACGTTTCATTTTTTTCATACGAAATCAAAATGATGAAACAAAAAAATTATTACACTTTCACTAACTGATTTGGTATTCAAAACAGAGTCATAGTTACACAAAAAGATAAATTAAACGGCAGAAAAACTACAGAAACTGGGTCGTTGATATATCGTGCAGAGCTTCCTTGAATTCACATTGTGACGTCATAAAAGGTCAAAGGAACGATAGAAATCACTGCTTCAACATTCCAAATCGACATTATTTCGAGTAGTTCACTCAGAATACACTAAATGTACTAATCTGGACACAAAACCTTCGTCGATAAAATGATAAAAAACTACAAAACACGTTTACCAAGCTGAAAATTGAAAAAAAGGCAAAAATGACATGTTTGAAGCATTTCACGGCTTACATTAGGAGAATCTGAAACCTCAGTTCAATAAATACATATCTAATACAAAATTAAGGATGATAAACAAGTTATCGTGCTTTATTATTGTGAAATATCATCCCGCTCGCCAATAGCGTTGGCAAACGCTCAATTGCCCCTGTGATTCATATTCTTGCTCACAGCATGATATTTACGATTCGTAGCTGTCGGAAGCCTGATAACACTATTCACATATGTTTGAAAGTAAAGCGTATAAAGACCAATTGTTTGTTTGTAAAATTTAAGAAACAAGAATGTAAGAGCGAAGTATCATGGCTGTTTATCATAAATACATGTATACCAATACCGCATTACTTTTATTTTTAATGTTTACTCGGTCCTTGTTATTCCTCAAAAACGAGCATCAAAATCATCGTTACCATCACTGTCATTGTCATTTTATGGTAAGTTGCTTGCATCCATTGTTTCGTTTAGATATGTTTTGTTGCTCCATTATCATTCCCTTGTATTTCAAAACCTTATAAGTCATGAGCAATGTGGACACAACAACTTACACCCATAGCATAAACTTTACAGGTGCAATACCATCCATTCTTAAAATCTTTTGCATATTCAACCCGAAGAGTATGGACTGCAGACCTAGTGTTTTATTGCTTTTTACTTTTTTGGGGCCATTTAAAGCTTGCTGTATAGTGTGAGGTTCCTCATTGAGTTGAAGACCGTACGGTGACCCCTAGATGCTTTGTTTTGGGTCGTTTTAACCTGGCTATGGGATGTAGTCTCCTTGACATTTACCTCATTTCCTTTCATTTTCATATTTATCTGGTAATCGCTATTGTTCAGTTCTGACATTGGAACTGTTATAGACGCATGGCTGTTTTTGCCATCTGTTCTGTAGGTACCTATCAAATCAGAGCCTACAAATACTATCTTCTGAACTAATTGTCTGTGTTTGCCATCTGTTCTGTAGGTACCTGTCAATTCAGAGCTTACAAATACCATCATCTGAACCAATGGTCTGGTTTTGCCATCTGTTCTGTAGGTACCTATCAAATCAGAGCCTACAAATACCATCATCTGAACCAATGGTCTGTGTTTACCATCTGTTCTGTATGTACCTGTCAAATCAGATCCTACAAATACCATCATCTGAACCAATGGTCTGTGTTTACCATCTGTTCTGTAGGTACCTATCAAATCAGAGCCTACAAATACCATCATCTGAACAAATGGTCTGTGTTTGCCATCTGTTCTGTAGGTACCTATCAAATCAGAGCTTACAAATACCATCATCTGAACCAATGGTCTGTGTTTGCCATCTTTTCTGTAGGTACCTATCTAACCAGAGCCTACAAATACCATCATCTGAACCAATGGTCTGTGTTTGCCATCTGTTCTATAGGTACCTATCAAATCAGATCCTACAAATACCATCATCTGAACCAATGGTCTGTGTTTGCCACCTGTTCTGTAGGTACCTATCAAATCAGAGCTTACAAATACCATCATCTGAACCAATGGTCTGTGTTTGCCATCTGTTCTGTAGGTACCTATCAAATCAGAGTCTACAAATACCATCATCTGAACCAATGGTCTGTGTTTGCCATCTGTTCTGTAGGTACCTATCAAATCAGAGCCTCAAATACCATCATCTGAACCAATGGTCTGTGTTTGCCATCTTTTCTTTAGGTACCTATCAAATCAGAGCCTACAAATACAACCATCTGAACCAATGGTCTGTGTTTGCCATTTGTTCTGTAGGTACCTATCAAACCAGAGCCTACAAATACCATCATCTGAACCAGTTGTCTGTGTTTGCCATCTGTTCTGTAGGTATTTATCAAATCAGAGCATACAAATACTATCATCTGAACCAATGTTCTTGTGGTTGTGTTAATTTTAAGACATACATTAGGATCTGTAAATATAATTTTTTTTAATATATACTTATGTTCCATTAAAAATGATTATTGCTGAGTCATCACTGTCTTTACCAAGTGCTCCTGAAAGTGGAGTTGTATAATTACTTATACAAAGTCCTCATGATTTATGGGGTTAAACCCGTAGTGACAAGGTACATATTCTAACATTAATGATGACTTGGCAGAATGAATGACACACGGAATTTGGTGTTTTGTGAGAGAAAAACAGAGTTCGAAAGTCCCGATATTAATTGAAGAAGGGGAACTGCCAAATTTGTTTAAGCAGACCTTACATTTGAAGTTTGAATCGATGTCAGTGAAGAGACCATTGATTCAAACTGATTTCTAGTAACTCCTGTCAGACCGATGTTTTGTTCGTCAGTTCAGTCAGTTGAACTGTCAAAATTCAACTTTGACACAACAAACGTGTTCTTTGCAAAAGATGTAATATGTCTGTTGTATTGAAATCACTATGCTGCTTAGATCCTTCGAGAGCATTAACGTTTTCAACGCCAGAACATTTTTAGCTCACCTGACCTAAAAGGCCATGTGAGCTTTTGCAATCACTTTTCGTCGATCGTCCGTCTGTCAACAATTACAAAAACCTTCTCCTCTGAAACTGCTGGGCGAAATGTAACCATATTTGACTTGAATCATCACCAGGGTATGGCTACTCAAAATTGTGTTCAATTAATCGGCCGGTCAAACAATATGGCCACCACTGCTAAAAATAGAACAAAGGGATAAATTGCAGTTTTAGGCCATTGACTCGAAAACCGTTACTGATATCAAAAATTTCACTGAGTAAAAATGACAAGCATGATAAGATCTACCTACTCTGCAATTTTGAAGAAAATCTGAAACCTGTCTCGGATTTATAGCCCTTTTCCGTAAAGTTTTTTTATTTTTTAATTTGAAAAACTGTAAGAGAAAGTGGTCAATTGTAAATTGAAAACATGTTTCGAATATCAAAATCTACGCAGCCTTGAATTTATAAGAAAATCGAAATACCTTTGTTGGAGTTATTGCCCTTTTTCCACGAATTTTCATACTTTCGTCTTTTACTTCAAAAACTATAGCAGATAAACGTGAAGTGTAAATTGATAAAATATTTGCCATGACGTTTCGATTTAAAAACCGGTGTTAAAAATTGCTCATTGACCATCATTTTCAAAATGATTGCACAAAAAAGCCAGGAAAATTAAACATACTCCGATTTGAATGAAATGTGGTTTCCAAATAGATATTGATGTCGTTACTTCAAAACCGGTGTTGAAAATTGTTCGTTCACCGCAATTTTCAAAATGGCCGCCAAAAATAGGGAAAATCAACATTGTCTGATTTCAACGAGATTTGGTTTCCAAAAAGATTGATGTCATGACTTCAAAATCAGTATTGAAACTAGTTCTTTGCATGCCAATTCAAAATAGCAGCCATAAAAAGGCGGGAAATTTAAACTTTGTCCGATTTTGATGAAATTTGGTTTCCAAATAGACATTGATGTCGCGACTTCAAAACGTGTGCTGAGATAGTTCTTTGACTGTCGTTTTCAAAATGGCCTCCAAAAAAAGGCGGGACAATTTTCAATGAAATTTGGTTTCAAAAAAGATATTGACGTTGCGATTTCAAAACATGTCTTGAAAATTGTTCGTTGACCGCCATTTTGGAAATGGCTACCAAAAAGAGCCGGAAATTTAACGTTGTCTGATTTCAATGATATTTGGTTTCCTAATAGATATTTATCTCGCAAATTCAAAACCAGTGCTAAGAATAGTTCGTCGACTACCAAAACTTGAAAACTGTTACGAATATTTAAAATCTGACAAAGGGTATAATGTTTGGAAATCTAAAGCTATCCTCAACGCTGAAGTTTCGTGTTATATGTTGTACGACCGCATATCACGTTGCTGACAATCGTATGCAGGTTTTCCAATTTCGTATACAAATTAATATAAGGTAGTAGACCTATGTTAAGGGAGATAATTCATTAAATTATTAAGACGTTTGAAACAGTCAGTTTCATCGATGTTTGTTAGGCATTTATTTGAAAAAGAATAAAAATCATCTATAAATATATTTATGAAAATGATTGTTACAAACATACAAGTGATTTTAAGAGTTACTTCTATTAGCCTAGATCTACCTCCTTAAAAGGTTGATTTCTAAATACTCATGGCAAGATTTCATCCCTATCTCCTTGAATTGGAACATGAATGGACCAGCAATTATTTTGTTTCGCTTAAACTAGCCCATTTCAAAACTATTATTTTCAGCTGCGTTGTCGATTACGCTTTTACATGGATGTGGTTGAACAGTGGAACATTTTCAATAGAAACTGGTTTTGGATCAGATGAGAGAATTATTTAGGGTTTAACTACAAATCCCAATTTCATGTTACGAAATTAAATAAAGGCATTTCTGATTGGGCACGCCGTCAAACCGAGGGCAAATAAATCTGAGGAGCAGGATGCTGATAACTTCCAGAAAGAAAGATGCTCTGATCAAATCAGAATCATGGAGAATAAGCAAAATCAAGACAAATCAAACCTGTCAACTGTCTACTGTCTATCAAAAGCGAAAGGGGAGAGTAACCCAAAGCCAGTGCATCTTTGCTAGCGAAGGGTAAACTGCTTCATATAGTTGCAATAGATGTTCAAGAACGTTATTTGCGCATATGCAGAAAATAAATTCACAGGAACTTCGGTATTTAGTTATTTGCTAAAAAAGTCCAACAGAGTATTGTATGTAAAAAATGATCAGGCTTTAAATTGTCGGTGATCGAGCTAAAAGTTTCAGCAACTTAAGTTCAACTGTATAAGTTACGATGTTAGCTTGATTGTGGCAACTGAAATCCAGGGGAGCGATGCAGGCTCCTTGGAGCCTTTGGTTTTTATACAATGTTATGTTGCTATTTACATTTCTTACATTCAAAAAGGTAACTATAAACGTGATGTTACGTTGTATGCTATCAATAACGACGACCACACATTTGCTTATACTAGAAGGCATCTTCGAAAACTCCGACAACATATCATTTGCGTAAGTAGATATGGGAACAAAAGCAATTACAACAACTCAACAGTTCACACTAAAAGATTATTTGAAAATTAGATATTGCAAGTTTACAAATTCGGGGTAGCCGTAAAAACTACTGGACCAATCATTCCAACAGCGGGGGTACTAACAGATATATTCTGAAAAGAGGCATTTTTGAAGAATATATCGACGAAAAAATTCTGAAGTAATAATTAAGAAAACGGAAAAACCATAAATCAAAAAACGCGGCAATATAGAGACACCAGAAATATAAGACAATATAACAGAGAAACATAGATAAACAAGAACACCACAAAAAGTTAAACATTAGCAGTGTGACCCCTATCTAAACCGGAGGTATAATCAGGTGTTCCGGAGAAGCAAACAAGGTCTTCTCCAGACAATATTTTCATGTCGAATAAAATTTGTAATTGTTTCTGTCATTTTAATTTCCATATTATCTGACTTTCTTTTAAAAATTCTTAGGTATCCTTTTTTGTGAAATGCTATCGGTATATATACTGATACTTAAATATATAGAGTGAATTTCATCGTTAATTTTAATGCCGAGAAAAACCCTGTTTTGGGGTTTTCACTACCCTATATATAAGACTGTATCTTTTTATTTCAAAGATATATTACATCTAATGACATTTCGGCGGAACAGTGCATTGATAAGGCCTCTCTGTACGATAAAATTAATCGTTCATAAGTTGTCGGAATGCGCATATGCAGAAAATAATTCAACAGTAACTTCGGTATGTTTGTTATTCATTTACATGCTTACCCTTCCGGAGCACCAGATGTCACTCCCGGTTTTCATGGGAGTTCACACTATGAGTGCCTTAGTTCTTAATGTTATCTTTTTATTTCCGTGCATTGTAGCTGTCTCACGTCCTTGTTTTGTCTTTGTTTTTATCTGTTACCGTTTCTGCCAAGTCTTTTGACTTCGATTTTTGTAGTCATCGCTTCCCTTGTTCCTTCGGTATTCTACTGCCGTTGTTAGAAAACCCAAGTCTAAGCAATTGGAGTAAGTTTCATTTATATTTTATGAGTAACAGAGCATTTTTTTTTGCATCGGTATTTTGTTATTAGTATATAGAGTTCGTAAATTATACCCATGATTCATATAATTTTTCATTCAGTGATTCTTCTGATATTTCACACGGTTAATGTAGGTCGAACTCTTTCTTGTTCTATAAGAAACTTCTATAGAAAAGTATTTTCGAAAAAAGTACTACCAATATTCCCATATATATTAGAAATGCAAAGTCTAAGTATTTTTATATATGACAGACGAATAAATGACGTTACCTCAGGAATCTGAATATGATATGTTATTTTTAATGGAATGATAAAAACTTTTTTGAACCTTGATTTATAAAACACAAAAAATCACTAATTTCGAGAGCAATCTTATCATTTATTATTTCACTAGTCACTCTTCACTGTAACTTTTTTTTTAGTCGATCCCTTATAAAGTCTTGTATATCAAGTACGCATATATAAAACATGAAACCACCTTGATCTTATTGACACAATTCTGGAATATTATATTTCCAAATTTCTAATTTATAGATTGATAAAGTATAAAAAAGTGGGAAATATAAGTAACAGAATCTCCAAAATGTCATTTTTTTAGATAACTTGAAATCGTCACACATTATCATATAAAAGTTTCAACACAATGTTGAAAACGTGACGAAAATCAACTCTTGTATAGCGATAGCGTTATAAAAACATAGATTGTTATATACGGGAGTCAAATTGAAGTTTGTATACCACAGGATTTTGCCCACAAGGGCTTGTGTATTACATGTCAGAAATAATGCCCGCTAACGTTTTAAAAAATCTTTAAAATGCCGTGTCTCTACTATCAAACGCCCACATAGTATTTTTCAGAAATGCTTTAAAACTTTACAGGGCATTATTTCTGACCTGTGGACAAGCAACCGTGACTTAGCCAAAAAAGATAGGGAAAAAAAAGGAGATCCGGGGTAGTTTGTCATTTGCAATGCACATGGCTGGAGACAAAATCAGCCTTTTTTTATTCTATATATATTAAAATGTTGTCTAATGGTGAATCGTATAAGCTATCAATGTAACCTAAGTTTAGGTAAATGATGTTAAACATTGCATATACATAACGCAAAAAAAAAACAAAACAAAAAAACAACAAAAACAAAAAAAAAACAACAAAAAACAACAACAAAACAAACAACAAAAAAGAAGAAAAAACAACAACAACACAATCACTAATTGTCATACATTTGTAGCTTGTTTTGCATTCAAATAGATATGCTGTCGCAAATTTGAAATGATAATCCAACTTTGTGATTGTCTAAGATCTACAACTGAAGGGCCACATAAGTGGAATTAGTATACAAAGAATAAAATACCAAAGTTACCCTGAATTTAGATTCTGCATATACGCATTTTGACAAAGTCTGTTCAGTGCAGATAAGATCAAATCGTTTAGAAATCCATCAATCTAAATGTGAGTAAAACTGATAGAAAATAAATAACCAAAAGGATCTAAATTGGAAAGCCAAAATCAGCTAAGGGCACAACTATGCAAGAGGGTGACAGTTACTTTTCTTAAATTTAGATTTTGTAAGTTTAAAAATAAAATCGGTATTCGAGCCAGCACCAAAGTTTTGGCTACTGGGTTGTAGAATACCCTCGGGACCAACAGTCTACCAGCAGTCGCATCGCCTTAATTGTAACAAATAACAAAATACAAAAGTTACTGTGAATTTAGATTCTGCATATACATCCTGGTTTGCCCACTTTTAATTATCAAAGAACTTCTCAGCGCCAAACAGCCAATGCAATACTCTGAAGTTTGACCTCTTGATGATAAGGAGTAAGCGGTGTACAACTTGGAGATAAAGTTATCAATACACCAATTACCATCATAACCAATGAAATCATTAATACAAAATTATTCACCAAATTCAATAAACTACTCAAGTCATATAACAAATAACAAACATGTATTTGGCTGGTAATTTGTCAAGGCTTTAATGAATACATATATTACAATAATCAATAAATAAATGTCAATTGTCCATCAATATTGATGAAATTAATCTACTGGGTATTCCAGTAGTAGACTTGCCCGCTTGGTGATCCAAAGCGGTTTACGTGTTTGAAAATTCTGCCTGTAGATATGTTTCCATTCCATTCTTGTTTATCATTAATTGTGTCATCGATGCAACAGCATTGGTCTGTTAATAATCGCCAGCCTGTGTAAACTACAGGAACAATTTCGTATCATGAGCCATGACGCCTATCTTAAAAATATAACACAAAGAGCAGTATCTGTTTGTGCAGGGAGGGTGGGGGGTTGAAGTTAACACTTGAAAATCAGCACGTGGAATGGCCAACGAGTCGAGTGCACGCATTTAAATAGTAACCGAGTCGCTTAAGTGCTTCGAAAATTGCTTAAAACATCAGAAATATTTCGAATTATTGTAATAAACGAATTTAATTTAAGTGTAAATTAAATATTATTAAATAACTTCTCAGCGCCAAACAGCCAATGCAATACTCTAAAGTTTGACCTCTTGATGATAAGGAGTAAGAGGTGTACAACTTGCGGATAAAGTTATCAATACACCAATTGCCATCATAACCAATGAAATCATTAATACAAAATTATTCACCAAATTCAATAAACTACTCAGTAGTAAATAGGTGGTTACAAAGTCGTATTTGTCGTGGTGGTGCCGGAAGTGACGTCACCGGAAGTGACGAAAACCGGAAATGACGTCACCGGAAGTCACGTGACCGGAAGCGGAAGTCACGTGACCGGATGTAGACGTGTTAATGATGCGCATGCGCAACCGGAAGTAGGTGTGTAACTACTGTAAGTAGCCATATTGACCGGAAATGACGTGTTGAAAGAGTGCAAGACCCCACAGGGGTGTTGTGTGACTTTATTGGAGCGCACATGCGCGACCGGAAGTGGGCGTGTATCTACTGTAAGTAGCCATATTGACCGGAAATACCGTCCAAGATCATTATGTGATCCCGCAGTGATCTTGTTTAGCCTTAATATAGCACCCATGCGCAACCGGAAGTGGGCGCAGCCCCAGGTATAGACCGGAAGTGGGGCGTAGCCCCATGTATAGACCGGAAGTAGGTTATTTTCCAAGTTGTTAACCGGAAGTCGGGTATTTTTTTCTAGTCGGAACGACTCGGGCATGGTCTTTCGGATGTTTTTATATGTTGTAACAATGTTCTTTATATTTTCTTCCCTTTTCTGTCATTTCCTTCCTTGTCTCACCCTTTTTTAAATGTTGTTATACCTTTTCAACCCCTTTTCAGTATTGTTCTGCAATCCAATGTTTAGATTAATGTCCTCTTATGCCACCCTTTTCAATGTTGTTGTTTGTATTTCTTTCTTTTTCATCCAATTTCTAGACTAATACCCTTTTTTAAATGTTTTAATAGTATTTTGCTCTTGTTTCAATATTGTTCTATGTATTTTCTCTCTTTTTCATCCAATTCTTAAAGTGATTTTCCTTTTTCTCGCCATATTTCTACTATTGCCATTTAGTTTTCTTCCTTTACTAATTATCCCCCTTTTTCATCCAATTCTTAGAGTGATTTCCTTTTTCCCGCCCAATTTCTATAGTGTCGTCTGCTATAGCCAATTCATTATTGTGTCCCCTTTTGTACCTCATTATCTCCCTTTTTCATCCAATTCTAAGGGTGATTTCCCTTTTCCCGCCCAATTTCTATAGTGTCGTCTGCTATTGCCATTTTGTTTTCTTGTTTTACTAATTATCTCCCTTTTTCATCCAATTCTTAGAGTGATTTCCCTTTTCCCGCCCATTTTCTATAGTGTCGTCTGCTATTGCCAATTTGTTTTCTTGTTTTACTAATTATATCCCTTTTTCATCCAATTCTTAGAGTGATTTCCCTTTTCCCGCCATATTTCTATAGTGTCGTCTGCTATTTTTAGATCCAATTCTAAGAGTGATCTCCCCTTTGCCCGCCTATTTTTTATTGTTTTGCCTATTTTTAGATTTGCCGCCAAATTATCTCCCTTTTCTGTTGTCATGGTAATATCCCTCCCATGTCCCCCTCCTTTTTACCTTTGTATCTATATTTAATATGTTTGAGACGTTCCCCATGTATTTCATCCATTTTGAGATGGTCCCACCATTTGTCCGCCATCTTGGACCGGAAGTGTGGACGTGAGAGAAGACACCCCTTGAATTGACTAATCAGGAATTTTGTACATGCTCAATCCACCTGCGCAGAAAAACTGCAAACCGGAAGTGCGGACCTGAGCGAAGACACCCGGTGTCTTCTATCACGTCCGCGTCCAAAGTATATATACAGTGTACTAGAGCTCAGTATCGTTCTGCCCATTGGAAGGAACAGTCACCATGTTCTCCTGCGAGACGTGTGCAAAGCAGTTCACTGAGAAGAGAAGTCTGTTACGTCATATGAAGAGCCACCTAGCGGACCAAGAGGCGTATACCTGTGACGAGTGTGGGAAAGACTTTGCCAGGAAGGATGCCCGAGATAGGCATCAGAAGACCCACCAGCAAGAAGGGCAGAAGTCGGCGCAGACCTACAGCTGCAGTGTGTGTGATAAAGAGTTCAGCAGACCAGATTCCAGGAACAGGCATGAAGCGTCCCATAGCTACGACCTGAGGTGTGAAGTATGTGGCCAATACTTCAATGACCCGTCCAGCCTGGCACGTCACCGTCCCTTGCATGAGAGACCCGATGCCAAGGAGAGACCACCGATGAAGAGACCAGGTGTACCAGTGCTTGGGCCTGTGGTGAAGCAGACCAGAACAGAGTCCCCTCCACCCATGGATAGTCCAGCTGAACCAGTGGAGTTGCCTGAAGATCCAGAGACAAGGACCCTGTACCTGAGGCATTGGAGGTCCATCCGGACAGAAGAGGCGACCGGAAACCGTGTCCAGGACCGGTACAATTTCACACTGAACCAGTTGTCAGATTCAACCTTTGAAGAGATGGTGCGGTACCTGGCCAGTCAGCAGACCACAGCTGTGAAGATAAACCTGTCCTTTGGTTTTATCCTGAGACACGTAGAGACTGGAGAGCTGCGCTACTACCATCCTAGCCAGAACAACGCCAGGTTTTTTGAGACGCCACATCTGATTAGAACAGCGGAAGATTTGGAGAAGTTCATCGAAGAGCTGAGCAGACACGATGTCCTAGAGTATGTGCGGCAACAGAGACCAGATACCAAATGGGTAGTCCACCTGCTGACCAACGTGACCTTCTATGTCAACAAGCTGATCCAGCATCCAATTGGTGCCAGAGTGGTTGTGCCAGACTTCTTCTTGAGGAACCAGGGTTTGGTATGTATGACTGGAGGGTCCAACGGACCGTACGAGGATGATCTGTGTTTTTTCAGATGTTTGGCCGTCCACAGAGGGACTGCAGTGAAGGATGTCGAGACTCCAGCCAAGACGTACTACAGATGAGTACCTCCAGAACAGACAGATGGCTGCCGCCGAGTTCCAGGGTGTGTGTTTGGACGACTTGGTGGTGTTGGAGCAGTTGTTCCAGGTGAACGTATTTGTGTACGACCTCCAGCAGACAGAGGATGGGGATGTGGCAGCTAGATTGGTACGACGGTCACCCTACAGCTACGAGAGCACGATGAACCTGAACCTGTACCAGCAGCATTTCAGCTACATCAGAGACATGGAGAAGTACAGCCACAGCTACCTGTGTTCCAAGTGTGACAGACTGTGGAAATCTACATGGGAACTACATCGTCATGAGAAGACCTGCACTGGTGATGTGATCTACAAGTTTCCTGGAGGTGTGTACCATACCCAGCCTACCATCTTTGAGCAGTTGGAAGACGAGTCCATCTACGTAGCAGCAGAGGACCGGTATTAACCTTACAGAGCCACCTATGACATCGAGGTGATGTTGCAGCCGACAGATAGAAGACCTTCGGAGAAACTGGAGTGGACCAACCAACATGTCCTGCTGAGTGTGTCGGTGTGTTCCAACGTGCCTGGGTACACGGAACCAGTGTGCTTTGTGTCGGAGGGTGATTCCAG
>MJUU01040632.1:70333-89112 GCA_002080025.1 Modiolus philippinarum
ACTAAACATTTTCTCAGTTGAATTCCAACTCTCGAACGGACGCCATGCCGTGTATCTACGTCGTCACTCCAACTGGAATGAAGAAATTTGTAGAAGAAAAGGAAGAACCGAAACCTGGTTATCGGAAAATTCTTCCTAAACAACCTATCCAAACCCCGGAGCTAAAACCTGAGAAAAGATTCGAAGAATCGAAACCTGCATATCGACGGAAAATTCGTCATGAGCTCCCTTTTATCAAGACTAACACATTGCATACGAAAAGACGGGAAGAATCGAAGAAGTGTTACAAATGTCAAGAAGTAAAGAAACGCACTGAATTTGACAAGAAGAAATGGATTTGTAAAATGTGTACCGATTTTTATACCGAATGGGCCAAACTGAACAAACAAGTGAAGAAGGACCGCCAAAAAGAAGAATATACTGCCAAAAAAGTCGACACCACAACAAACCCTCATTGAACAGAAAAAAAAAAGAAAAAGGGAAAAAAGAAGAAAAAAGGGGGTAATGCAGCCTATAACGTTACAGTTATAGCCAGTCACAAGCCTGGAAAAATGCAGAGTGACCCTTGTACATTAAACTAAGTGACAAACTATGAACGCGGACGCGACAGAAGACACTTAGTAACCAACAATTTGCTTAGCAACTCAAAAACATGGGTAATCCCAAGAGTTATCTCCCTTAGAAAAAAAATGGCCGCGATGAACGCGGACCTGAGAGAAGACACCCACAGAGAAAAAGGGTAAATAAAATTAACAAACAAAACAAAAACAAATTATATGTATAGTTTGTCATAAGATATGAGTGAAAGGTAAATTAAAAAAAAAACAAACAAACAAACAAACCAAAAAAAACAAAACAAATATATGGATTGTCATATGTGTGAATTAATTCAAGAAGACATGAAACTCTCTTTGAAATATGTAGGTGGCCCTGAAAAGGGCCGTTTGTATATTAGTCTTGATTTTCTTTAATCTAAGTCTGGTCCATTGGGAGTACATTCGCTGCAGTACAGTGCCTCTTCTATGTTGGGATGGGTAAATTCACAAGGAACACGAATATTCAGCTCTGGTAGGAAGGTGGGTAAGATTTTATCTACGTCTTTCAATTTCTCGAACTGCTCAAAATCTAGTTGTATGCTTCCCATGTCTTTGTACCAGAATTCCACGTACACAGACGGACTTTCTGCTCTTACGTACACGTTACCACCTAGATGTCTCTCGAACGACGCATATCTGTTATGCTGTAAGAAATGGACGGCGTCATCCAGATCGTCGAGGACGTATCTCAGCATTATCCAGCGCACCACCGGGAAGTAGATGGTCTGTATACCATTCTTCAATGTAACACCATGGCTGCTGACTTCCAGGTAGATTTCATCTCCCAAATGAAATGTAGACAGCTCTGGACAACATATCTCCATATCTTCGGTGTCTTCGTCCCTCATAACGGCAACAAGGTCTTCTCTACCGACCAACATCAGAGCATGGCAAAAGGCATCGATAGCTGCAGGTCCTCTTTTTTGGAGCAAGTCCAGCAAAGCTTCTGTGCGTTTTTCACGCGGATTCAAACAGGCCAGAAATTCTTTTTCTTCTGCTGTCACCATTTGTTCTATTCTGGTCAGGTAATCGTCGACTGGAGTCTCCTTCACCAACAGGACACGATTCTTGGCAAGTGGGTGAGCCATTTTAAATAAGAACGGCGAATGAGCTGGACACGGGTTTATATAGTTCAAGTCATTTGTCTCGACGGCTGCTTTTGGTCAGTAACTTATGGAACAAGAGTAGTGATTGGTCAAAACTCTATGTTATGATTGGTTAATTTTTCTGCTTTCTGATTGGTCCACATTATGTACACCTTCAATCCACTTTTTGTTTCGTTTCGACAGGTTCAGACGTGTCCATACATGTTCCCTCAAAACGCGGGAAAAATATAAGCCAGAGTTATCTCCCCCTTGACGAACGCGGACGCGACAGAAGACACCTAGCAACATTGTGCTTAACAACCCTTTGAATGGCCGCGACGAACGCGGACCTGATAGAAGACACCCCAAAAAAAAAAAACGCGGGAACTCCCAAGAGTTATGTCCCTTTGACAAATGCGGACCTGATAGAAGACACCCCAAAAACATGGGTATTCCCAAGTGTTATGTCCCTTTGACGAACGCGGACCTGATAGAAGACACCCAAAAAACATGGGTATTCCCAAGAGTTATGTCCCTTTGACAAACGCGGACCTGATAGAAGACACCCCAAAAAAACGCGGGAACTCCCAAGAGTTATGTCCCTTTGACTAACGCGGACCTGATAGAAGACACCTACAGAAATACAATGGTAACTGCTGAATGACACTGCCTGGATATTAGGTTAAACATTAGAGTGCAGAACAATACTGAAAAAGGGGCTGAAAAGGTATAACAACATTTAAAAAAGATTGGGATTATGGAGAAAATTGGATGAAAAAAGTAGAAAATACAAAGAACAATACTGAAAAGGGGCAAAATGCTATTAAAACATTTAAAAAGGGGTATTAGTCTAGAAATTCGATGAAAAAGAAAGAAATACAAACAACAACATTGAAAAGGGTGGCATAAGAGGACATTAATCTAAACATTGGATGAAAAATAGAGAAAATACATAGAACAATACTAAAATAGGGTTGAAAAGGTATACCAACAATAGAAAAGGGTGGGACAATAGGGAAATGACAGAAAAGGGGAGAAAATATAAAGAACATTGTTACAACATATAAAAAACATCCGAAAGACCATGCCCGAGTCGTTCCGACTACCCGACTTCCGGGAAATATGGCCGAATAGGGCTTCAATTAAGACCACTTCCGGTGTATACCTGGGGCTACGCCCACTTCCTGTCGCGCATGTCCACTGTAATAAGGTCAACCGTGACCCTTGCAGGGTCACGTGTTGTTCCAACACGTCATTTCCTATCAATATGGCTACTTACAGTAGATACATACCCACTTCCGGTCGCGCATGCGTCATGGACTAGGGTCAACCGTGATCCCTGCGGGGTCACGTGTTGTTCCAACACGTCATTTCCGGTCAATAGGCCCGACTAGGGCCTCAAAAAGACCTACTTCCGGTTGCGCATGCGCACTAAAAACACGTCTACATCCGGTCACGTGATTTCCGGTCTACGTCACTTCCGGTGACGTCACTTCCGGCACCACCTCGCACCACCTCGACAAATACGCGGTGAAAACCTCCTATATACTACTCTACTCAAGTCAAGTAACAAATAACACTGGTAATTTGTCATGGCTTTAATAAATACATATATTACCATTATCAATAAATAAATGTCAATTGTCCATCAATATTGATGAAATTAATCTACTGGGTGTTGCAGTAGTAGACTTGCCGGCTGGGTGATCCAAAGCTGTTTACGTGTTTGAAAATTCTGCCATTGAGAATACTTTCATCAGTTGGAAGTATGAACACCGCCACACAATTCGAAAACACAAACAAATTACCAGCTCAACAATTGGGATAATATTTACATAAGGATAAGTCAAGAATGTCTCTAATGCACCCTGCATACTATTTATGAAAATGTCATATCCAATAAACGAGAGGTGAACACTATCCCTAAATAATCCTGGCAGTTTCTCTTCAAAATCTGGATAATTAATAACGTAACAATTACGCTTCAACAAATAGGATCTTGCAAATCTATTAATGCGCTTTCTTGTCCTTTCCATTTTTTGGAATATTGAAAGAATTCCGCCAGTTTAATGTGGGTAAAATTGACGACCAGATTATTGGACATGAAGGCAATAGTTCAATAATGATACTGGCCAAAGTTAGTTTAATATGATACAATATCGTTACCTCCACAATGAATTACTAGAGCGAATGGCGCTCCATAACAATTAAACGCACCTAATATTATAGAGGTTAAATTTTCCCATCTCACTCCCTTCATACCAATCCAAACTAGGCGAACCCCATACTTCTCTCTGCCTAAATATATGCCTAAATATATGCCAGTAGGCCTATTCTTTGTATGATTAAAAGCATCATCGATTATAGAACTGCCGATGATCCAGAAAGGTCTCAGTTCTGAAAATAAGTAACACATAATTACAATCTTATGTAACGTTGAAACGAATCTGACGACCAACGACCCTTTTGCTTAATAGCTTCATCATCGGCTTGAAGCAAAATATGTGGCTGCATCTATTCTAAATGAATGTGTATTTATATTTTATGAAAAAGAAAGGAAATGGGGTAAATGTCAAGGAGACACTATGCCATATACAAAACGACAAAAAACAAAACATCTAGTGGTCACCATATGGTCTTCAACACAATGAGGAACCTCACACCATATAGTAAGCCCTAAATGGCCCCGAAAAGGTAAAAAAGTGAATAAATCAATGGAAACAAACCACATCCAATAACCCAAATATCAAGAAACTAAAATTCTATAAGAAGACAAGGACAAGCCAATGACCAACATATTCCTGACTTGGGACAGGCGCAAAAATTGCGGTGGGGTTAAACTCGTTTTCTTGGATCCAAATCCTCCCCTATGTGTGGTGAATAGCTAAAAATAAATACACAAAAAAACTCACAGTAAAAATCAAACTAGAAAAAGTCCAACTTATCAAGACGAGTACCCTTACAATGAAGTACATAAAACATGAAGACAATACACACAGGTACTGTCCGGACAAATGCTCGCAGTTACTGACAGCTAGCTAAGGACATAATTTCCGTTGACTATGATATCAAGCCTTCTTACATATGAAATTTCAATTGAAATACTTCTAAATAGATTTGGTATAACAACAACATCAATTATGAAAGAAGAACATGATATTGTGCAATGCCAAATACTGCCAATATGAAAAATTGTTTAAATTTAGTTATGGTGTAAAGCATTTAGGAGATGATCAATATTTTTGCCAACAAAAACCAGAAGTAAAGATTTAACAACAATGCTGTAATTATATCCTTTATGAATGAGTTTGTACATTGTAACCTAAAAACCTCAAAGCTGAATGAAGTACAAAAACGAACTGATGCCTACTTAAATATTTTCTATTTAAGTGACAAAATAATGGACCCTCAAATTGTGGACGAACCTTTAGATATTCACTTAAGTACAAATATGTACTAAATGGTAATTCATTTGCCTGAATTTGTAAGATACAAGATTTTCCAAGCTGGTCTGTCTTTGAAAAATTAATCGTTAGAATGACGGTTCCGCTATTTTTATGTAGCTGAACATCTTGTTTTTGAATTATTTTGTTTAAATCATTTTTATTAGAGCAAGTAAACTCCCCAACTCTAAGAAATGCAGAAAATGCCAACGAAAAAGCCGCAGTGAACATAGTTGCTTCGTATGTTGAAGAGCATACACGAGCGAATGCTTCTGAAAATTTTTGCATCATATCAATTGTGATTGGTAGTCTCAAGTCTGACACTTCATATAGTTTATTCATACCTCTTAGCATGGTTTTTATTACAAATGATTGGGTCGTGTCCTCATAGTGTTGACATTTAAGATAAAAACTGAGACCAGAAATGTATGCACGTGCTGTTGCTGGTGAAAATGAATTATTAGCTAGGAAAGAAATAAAACTAGCTATGTGAGAAATTGGTGGAGGCCATAATTGGTCTATACAATGCTGCTCGCGAAACTTGTTGAAATTGCTTAAACCATTTTCATAAGTTTTCCATGTATTGTTTGAAAATGCGGCATTGAAAAGATCATTTGCAACTAACATAAAAGGTTCCAAAACTCTTCCGGGATTGTAGAGGGAAATACTTCTGCAGTTGGAGCCAACTCTCTGAATCGAGCCACCTGTCCACGAGAAATTGAATCGGCAATTTTATTTTCAAAAGAAAACAGGTGTTTTGATCTGAATTGTATATTAAATAATAATGACAAGTACACAAGGGGCCTAAGTAGTAACATAACCCTTTCTGATTTTGACGTCTTGTTATTCAAGATAAATACAACAGCTTCATTGTCCGAGAAAAATATAATTTTCTTATTTTTCATAGCATTACCCCATATAAAAATAGCTAAAATTATTGGAATAAGTTCTAAGTAAGTTATATCTCTTAAAACGTAATTGTAATGCAACATTTATATAACGAAAGTTTTGATTGGTCAGAACTGACCGTCAATTCCACCATCTACACACCTGGGACATGGTAGGTTCCCTGTTTAGGCTGGTTCCTTGTATGGTTACAAATACAAAAGTTAAAAATAGAACATGAAATCGATCGATGGTTTTTAATTGCATTATAATCGCAATAACAGTACATTATTTGAATACCCGAGGGCGTCAATCTTGATTTGACGGTCAAAATATCCGTTTACAGACTCCGCTACGCGTCGCCTGTAAACTGCATTTTGACCGTCAAATCTACGATTGACGCCCTCGGGTATTCAAATAATGTACTGTTATTGCTTAAGTGTTCTTCCACTTTTCAGGCCATTGTAAAGCAACCCACTTTCCGGCGGAATATGCACCACATCCTTTTGTAGATCCTCCAGCACTATCAGTAAAAAGTTTCAAGTCAAAGTTTGAGAACCAGTCGATGTCTTGAATCACAGATATACCATTGAAATGTTTTAAAAATTCTTTCCAAACTAAATAATCGCCCTTTAAACTGTTTGTAATGCGTATAAAATGATAAGGTTTGCTGGCTTTTGAGAGTGACGCATATATTCGCCTGGAAAATGTTCGTCCTGCTGGCAGTGCCTTAGTACAAAATGCTAATGAGCCAGCTAAGGATTGTAAATTTCTGAGCGTAACCTTTTTGCTTGAAATAACATAATTAAGTTTATTTTGTAAGTCTAATATTTTGTCATCTGGAATTCTTACAATCCTACATTCAGTGTCAATTGTTAAGCCTAGATATTCAATGACATTTGAAGGGCCTTCTGTTTTTTCATCGGCAACAGGAGTATTTAATTTTTTACAAATTTTTGAAAATGTGTCCATTAAATGTTTACAGTCATCGGTGTTAGACTCACCGGCAAAGAAAAAATCGTCTAAATAGTGATCGACATTTTCACTGTTACTTTCTTTTATAATACACCATTCTAAGAATGTAGAAAAAGTTTCAAAGTACGAACAAGACTGGGACAATCCGAAAGGAAGCATTTTGTCAATATAATAATTTCCATTCAACTTTATTCCTAGTAAATCAAAGCATCCTGGGTACATTGGCAGCAACCTAAAAGCTGATTTAATATCACATTTACAGCAAAGTGCATTCTTACCAACACGCTGTACAATGGAATGCACCTTTCATATTTTGTCCCGTCTGGTGTCACCACTGCACTATCAGGTTTTGTTCTGTGACGTCGAGATACCGGGAAAATTCACGCACAAAAACAAGTTTTGAACATGCGTGAAATACCAGTTTTCCCGCCAGTTGCCTGATAGTGCAGCAGCCACACCAATCGGGAAAAGCAGGATGGTGAATTCCATTGATACTGCATTGTCGAATGGAGAATAATGCACAGTCGAATAAACAGGATCTATGTAAGAATTGATCCCGTAACCAGCTGGATATGAAAGATAGGAGAGCATCTCAAATTCGAAATTGGTCTTCGATGAAAAGGTCCCAACATTCTACCAAATTCGATTTAGCTTTGCAATTTTTTTAATGCTAACTGGGGGTTTTGAAAAATCGACTTTAATTTTTTACAATCTAAAGGTGTTCTGGGGCCTGTGTAATGAATAGGAAATCCGTATTTAAAACCATTCAACAAGATTTCGGCTTTTTCATAGTTGGGATAATACATCAACATATGACTTAATTCAGTGATATTTACCGGTGAATAACCCAACGACCAAAGGCTTGAAACCCTGAAAGAAAGAAATAAGTGTTACAATAGAAGCTTATCTAACATTTGACGGATATCGGAATCTGACTGGATTGTTTTGTCTATTTACCACAGGAAAAACTCTGTTAGATTGGGGTCGGATTGGGGTCGGATTTGTTGAGTTTGAGATTGTGGGTTGGGTATTCCAAAACCCGTATTGTTACTACAGTGTATGCTTGGATGTTGTAACTGACATTTCAAACAAATGTGTCGATATGGACAAACTGCTTTAGTACAGTTCCCCTTATAGTTGTAATCATAACAGGCATATCGCGAATTATTTCTGAAATTTGGAACAGGGTTTGAAGATGCCAAATCGATAAATCTTAGCCAAAGTTCCCCGTCTATATTGGCCATGACTTAGATGGATTGCGTGATATTCTTAATCTAAACTGTTGGTCATATAACAACCATCGAGATGTAGGAAATTCAGCTTTAGCATTTCTTATAATAGTTCACTAGCCTTACTAGGATGATTTTCTACAATAACAAGAACGAGTTTAGAAAAGCACTTGTCCAGTTACTAATATTGCCGATGCTTTTGATTTTTTTACTCTTTGTTGAATTACTAACTTTCCGTCAACTAATTCTAAATTGCATGGTTTGTGACCTATATTACTTTCCAAGTTTTGTCTAAGAAAAATATTTAACTCAATATACTCAAAGTTCCAGGCCTTTTCTTTCGGGCTTTGAGGGATAAATATATCTATTTCATTTGAAAAGCCTGGAATTAATAACGGTTCAATTTGTTGAACTGTATCAGTATTATTAACATTACAAATATCATTACCATGTTGCATTGTTGTTTGAGAACTGTTGTCTGTTGACTGACTACATGCAGCTGTCTAGTTAGCATCAATATGTTGATGTACTGCTTGAACAGGTTGTTGAGGCTGAATTTGATGTTCATTGTTGACCTGTATAACATTTACTGCAGGCTGACGTTGATTGTCTGGGACTGGAACCGCCTGCAAAGTTGGTTGATCTCTGGGCTGACGGTTTCTCAGTTAGTAAAGCTGACGACCCGCTGCTCTCCTTGGACGTCCTCTTGGCATATTAGTATATCAAACTGATTTAATAAAGGAGCCTAATGTCAGTATTTTTGACGCGAATGCAAAACTGCAGGTGACATAGCATTATATCATCAAAATTGTAACGAATTACATATGTAACCGGAGAGCATGAATCTCCCTAAAAAATTGATATGGTCACCTCCGGGGATCGAACCCGGGACCTCTAGCACTTCAGCCAGCCACCTAACCGAATGAGCTAAAGAAATATTCCGTTAGCTCAGTCGATTTTTACTGGCTATATATCTACCTACTACAACGTAGATAGGCTGTCCTGTCACACATATATATTGACATGTTATATCTATAAAAATTTAAATAAATGTGAATGTTACTTTGTTATATGCTTCAATTATCATTTTCAGTATAAGCGATAAACTCTCATTACCAATATAGGTTTCTAAACGAATATGCATAAGTCTCGGAACTTAAAACTACATTTTAATTGTACAATATCCGGACATCATTTTTGTGTATTGTTATTAACGCATTATGTAATTGATAAATGATATTATTTCGTGTAATGTTAACGCATTATGTAAACGATAAATGTTTTTTGTAAGTGTTAACGCATTATGTAAACGATAAATGATACTATTTCCGTAGATTAACGCCCCGGAGTAACGCATTATGTTAACGATGAATGAAATTCGATATCCGAAAAATTGTGTTACATTTTTTTTTATAATAATTCTATTTTGACGAATATTGTCAGTTCAAAAGCTCTTTGAAGAGCTCATGCTGTATTGTTATTATACTCTGATCGACTTTAAATACAATTTAACGTTATTATTATAGACGGTTAAGACAATAGGGTCTGTAAGTCTCGTCATGTGACTCACGAGAATCCTTGATAAACAGCAATTTAAAAACTCTTCCCGCCAAAACATGACGTCTCAGCATTATGACGTTCAAATTTTTGATTGAAACGTCATGTATCTATGTTTAAAAATGTAACTTCCGGGTACATTTTTTGATCCCGGAAGTTCCAAAATTGTACGAGACTTACAGGCCCTATTCGATGCCCGGGATTAGATGTTAATAATGCAGCAAAAGTTTCACGAAAATGGTATAAATAAAACATACCTCTGCTGAAAGTGAACTGAAAATAAAAAAAAAACATATGCACATTTCGACAACTTATGTCTCATCAGTGCAGATAAAATCTAAACGTTTGGAAGACCATAAACTCAAAGATGCTTAAAAACTGACAGAGAACAAATAACCAAAGTGATCTAAATTTAAAGCCAAAATCAGCTAAGGACAGAGCTTTGCATGAGGGAGATACTCCTTAGTTTTCAATAAAATTTACAAAATTTTAGATATTGGAAGGTTTCAAAAATAATCGGCTTTCGGGTCAGCACCGAAGTACTGACTACTGGGCTGGTGAATACAAGTGTTTAAAGAACATTTTCCCGCCATTTTCGAAGACTACGTGGCAATGCATGTTCTTTACACACTGAAATATTAGCGGAAATACAAAATTGCAATAAACGAAATTGATAAATTATACCAATAAGGTTCGACGTACCTGTATACACCAATAATAGAACGGAAATAAATTGAAATAAAATTAAATATTAAACATACTGTCTGTATTCAATCGATAAGACAAAATCCGATTAAATACATGTATTTTACCTGTATCAGGTTGTCGATTTAAATTAACATATAACTAGACAATAAATATAACCGAAAATGTTTACCTCTATAAGGTTTGGATTTTAACGATTGAAACCGGCTAGAAAAATAGGAACAAAAATTAAATGTACTTATCTTTTCTGGATCGATAACACCTGTATTCCGGGTTGAAGTTAACACTTGAAAATCAGCAATTGGAATGGCCAACGAGTCGAGTGCACCCCTTTAAGTAGTAACCGAGTCGCTTAAGTGCTTCCGAAAATTGCTTACAGCATCATAAATATTTCGTATTATTGTAATAAACGAATTTAATTTAAGTGTAAATCAAATCTCATTATAGGTATAAATAGATATAATGGACTGTGTTGTTTAAACAATTAAAGTTTGTATCTTACTTGTATTTATATTTACCCAATTTTACCTGTTACATTTTTGCATTTTCACTATTTAAATTCTTGATCTTTGTTAAAATTAGTAAACTAAATTACAATTTCAAATAATTTCTTTGTCATTTTTTTTATTTTGAGTAGAATAACATTTTAACAAAATATTATTGTTTCACGGGTACATTGATAAGAAAATTTACATACCCAGCATATATAGTTTAGCCTATATCCCCCCCCCAAAAATGTATAAAATTATAAGGGAAATAAACATAGGCCATGGGCTGCAATCACTTTCCGTGCATCCCCACCCACTTCCCAGAACCTAAATGTAAGTAATCCATAATTTCAAACAAATGTGTCGTTATAAGTTAAAATTATTTGTTACATCTCGATGAAAACATACAATCTCAATTCAGATTGAGGTGTTTACGTCACGAAATCTCGTAACAAACAAAATCTCCACCTTGATGAAAGGTTATACACGAGATTTCCTCTCGTGTCATGATTGGTTAAAATTTATTATTACGTCTAGGTGAAATCAAAGAACTTCGAACGAGATGGAGGGTTTTACTTACGTGAAGAAATCTTGTAGGAAACGAAATCTCGACCGAAATGAAAGGTTTGAAACGAGATTTTATCTCGTGTGGTAATTGGATAAATAAATTTTTGCATCTCGTTTAAAAACATAAAATCTCGATCGCGATATAGAGTCTTACGGCAGTTGGTTGGTTTTTTGATGCCGAGATATTAGGTTTTAAACGAGATACGGGGGTTCTTCAGCAAGAATTCAGTTTCGACGAAACTCTTAATCTCGATCTCGATCGAGATGAATGTATTTGAGCGAGAAACCAAGTATCTCGTGCGAGATAACCCATACCTATGTTTCTCGCATTTTTGTAACTTTTATGTGCCAAAAAAAAAAAAATGAGTCACGGAGATGGGTAAACTTAAAGACAAAGGCCGAATAATTGGTGCTTGTTCTTACGTTCCCAATCAACTGTGACACATACACTCCATAAGCAGGAGAAGTTGGAATTTTTTTTGTCCAATACTATCCAAAGACAAGTTTTATAGAAATTTACTGTTTTATCCAAATTCTATCCTCTTATTAATACTGAGGCTTCATTCAGTGTATGGCACTCGGTAGATGTTCTTGGTACTGGTTTTGGCCTCCTATTTCGATATATTAGGTAATGGGTACTTTTTTTACTACTTTTGGATTATGGATTTCCATATTTTTTTATTCTAATGCTGCTGATGAGAGGTTACTCCCTGAAACATGCGTATATGTACAGCATAACGAAATTTACAGTTTTTTTATGCCATTTGGATATTTTGTGTATTTTGAACCATTAGGCCGATGCCACTTCTGGTTGACCAAAGGTCCCCGAGGGTATTCACCGTCCCGATAGTCAGACTTGTCTGACATGAAAATTTTACCTTGCGTTTTTTTAAGTTATAGAAATTTACTGTTGTATCCAAAGTCTAACCGCATAAAACCGCTTCATTCCGTGTATGGTTCTCGGTAGATGTCCTTGGTACTGGTTTTCGCCACATATTTCAATATTTTTGGTAGTTAGTACTTAATTTTTTACTACTTTTAGATTACGAATTTCCAAATTATTTGATTCTAATGCTGCTGATGAGATGTTACTCCTGGAAACATGTGTACAGCATGACGAAATTTACAGTTTTTTATTCAACTTGGGTATTTTTTGTATCTGCAGAAACAAACAGAAAGCATTCAGGTTTTTCTTTTATTTTTATAATTGTGTTAATTAACATTGCATATAAATATCATAACAGTGTACGGTTTTTATTCATTTTCATATCAGACATGCATTGTGTACTACCTGTAGCTGTACCAAATGCTTCTTTCGTATTGGAAAAATATGTCATGTCTAGGAAAGTTCCTATCAAGTACACATGCAAGGACACTAATCTAGTTTCTGGGGATCGGATAAGGGAATGTATTCATGGTCACTTGTGGAGTGGGAAGGAACCTAAGTGTCGTAGTAAGTATTATTTAAGACAAACGTTTTATCTTGATTTTTAAATCAATATTTATAATGACAAAAATCACTACAAGAGTATATAATTGAATGAAATGTCTGAATCATACGATGATGGCCTCTGAAAATAAAACAGATAAATTGAAAGGTCAAATTTTTATATTCATTCATTCCGAAGCTATATTTGCTTGACATCTTTTTATGAGATAATCATATAGAAAAATGATACTTCGTTTTACATACATATTCATTCTATTCAAACTTGTAAAAGAATTGCTTGACTTACAATGTAACAAATTTGTCAACAACAGTTTGCATCGGTAATAACTCAGGTATTTGTCTTACCCGTTCATGTAGTCTTTTCAAAATCACTATCAGTTTTGGATGTCCAAACAAAACATAGATTTAGAATTTTCAGAGAAAACGCTGGTTTAATCAATTGCACCATCTTTGGCTCACCTTTTCCTTTACTCGTGCGAGGCCAAGTTTTTACAAAGGATTACACAAAGAAAGCAAAATTATTTAGCCCAGTCCTTTAATTTCAGCTTCCGCTACATAGACGATGTACTTTCTTTTAATAATCCTTATTTTAAGGAATATTTACGTCAGATCTATCCCAGTGAGCTTGAAGTTAAAGAAGCAACTGATACACCTACTTCAACTTCGTACCTAGATCTTTTGTTGTATATTGACGAAGATGGACATTTGAAATCTAAGCTATATGACAAGCGTGATGGTTTTAATTTCAAATTTTGAACTTTCTCTTTCTCAGCAACAAAATACCTACCTCTCAAGCCTATGGAGCGTAAATTTCACAGTTGAAATGTTACTGTCGAACGTGTAGTTTGTACAGTGATTTTTTTAACAGAGCAAACACACTGTCCCAAAATCTACTTAGTCACGGATTTGTTCAACCTGAGTTAATTTCATCCCTCAAGAAATTCTATGGTCGTCACCATAACATCACTGACAGATATGACGTGTCAGAGTCCCAAATTAAAGTGGAAATTTCAGCAAGATTCACGTCTTCCCAGATTGACTACCGATTTTGACATTTTCCTAGACTGACTCGCTTACAGTGTGCTGTTAACAGAACAGGACATGCTTACCCTTCCGGGGCACCTGATGTCACACTCAGTCACTGTGAGTGCCTTTGCTTTGAATGTTGTTATTTCTATTTCTTTACTTTGATTCTGTCTAACGTAGTTGTTTTCTGTGTCTGGTGTCATTCTTTTCTGTGTCCTCGTTTTGGTCATGTCTTTGGACTTCGATTTTCGTAAATTCCACTCATGTGTTCCATAGGTATTTTATTGCCGTTGTTTGATACATCTTAAACAAGGAGAGTTTTTACCTTTTAAAGGTAACTTTGAAATTAGAGATACAAAAATATGACCAGGACTGTTGCAGTGTTTTCTTTGACAACCAAAGCGTAATTGTCTTACCATGCATCGTGTTTTGTAATGATTTGGACAGAGCGTTCACTTTGACAATGAAACTAGGAAATTTGAGGTTTTTAGCCGTAATGACAAAATATTGGTGAATGGATGTTAGAAGTCTCACAAATTTTATTTGGCTGAGGAACTTGAATAGTGTCTCCTACGTCAATCTGACATGACTATCAATTGCCATTCCAATGTTTAACCTTGTACTTGTTGTGCGACTCAGTTTTAAGCATAGATACCCTTTTCAAAATTTTGTCAATGACAATTGATTTCAGTTACCCGTATTTGATCCTACAATTAAATATGCAAATAAGCAAAAATGCAAAGTTTCTTCACTAGCAACAGTGCCGGAGAAAGTATTGTGGTCATAGAGTTAAAAGTTTAACTATATTGGGTTTATTCGTGTGTTAATTATACTATACGAAACCGGAACATATACAACAGGGGAGCTCTGGGTACCCCTACACCGGTTTTTTCTACAACTGTCCTTTGTTAGTAACAAGTCTCGCTGTCCCGATTTCCTATCTTTTGTCTTATTTAAGTTTTTCATTTGTTTTTCCCTGGCAGACTGTAACATGTAATCGTAATTTTCAGCCATGGTAGATGTTTCTTGTTATCCCCCTTTTTTCAATATTTGGGACAAAATTCTAGCTTGTCTGCATCAAGAGTATAACAAAATCATTAAAATGTCTATAATAGAAGGAAATAGGGCACAATTTTGGAACTTCCGGGATCAAAAATTGTACCCGGAAGTTACATTTTAAACAAAGATATATGACGTTTCAAACAAAAATTTGAACGTCATAATATTCAGACGTCATGTTTTGGCGGGAAACGTTTTCGAATTGCCTGTTTATCGTGGATTCTCGTGAGTCACATGACGAGACTTACAGACCCCATATCTAAAGATGTAGAATTTTAGATATTTTTAGTCATGAAACATGCTAAATCATTATAAAGGTCAATTACTGAATAAAAATGTAAGGACAAACGTACAACTCCGGCTTGTTTGAATAAGGAATATTTTACAGTTTCATTTGGGAGATGGCTTTGTTAAATTACATTTTATATCGACAAACATTTACCAAAGCAAAAAAATGGGTGATTTTTTAATCATAATTATAAAAGACGGCAATTAAAACGTAACACCAAATGGTCAGCATGTCAAAGACAGAACAAATATACAGAAAAAATAACAATGCCAAACCCTTTAAAAGCTGCAGAAATCATCATATGCTTCGAAAGGTTAAGTTAGATCCACTCAACGCATCTCACCTACGGCACTTCCAGTGAATGAAAAGTGTCAGATCGGTAATGTAAAAAGCTGTGGATTTACACAAAAATGTCTTTTCCCACTTGTGTGTAAAACATTGATGGATTTTTACTTGCCCTTTTAATGTCTTTGAATTTGTAAAAATGTTTCATGCAAATGTACCAAATGGAGGTGACAGAGATTTTTTATGTATCTTTTATGACTTATATATATTATGCAGATATTGTAATATTATTATACTTTTAAAAAAAACTTTGAAAAAAAATAGATAATTCTTTCATATTTAAAATTTGTATAAAAACTGCCCGGCTGACAATCCCAAAATTGTCATTTGACTGAGCAGGTGACCCTCTGTTCATGATTCAATGATTTTCAATAACGACTGGAGTTTAATTACATTCAGTATAATGAAATAAATGACAGATAGCTGGGAGGGTAAGAGAGCAGAATGTCATCCCTAAGAAATATTGTAAACTTTTACCTCTGTTTCGCATCGCTTGACAATATTCTATCGGGTACTTGTATTTGTATATCATATTTATTCTACTGAAAGATCTCGCTGGATGCATACAATGTCTGTCATATGTCATGTAGCCTTAAATTGAATTCCATGACTCAATGGTTTTGTTTACATTTTACATTTACTTTAATACATACTCCTGATATTTAAAGTACTTACATATGTATATCTCTTTGTTGACACACGTCATAATCATTCCAGACGTTTCTGTGTCTACATTTGTGAATATGAAAGGAGTATCATCAATTCGATTTTTTGACTGGCAATTCAAAACATAAAAATGTCTTCTCAGTAAGAGTTTAATTGATTGTAGATTGTCCTACGGACTGGTTATTCCACGGTACATCGTGTTATAGAGCGTTCCTGACGCGTATGAACTGGACAGCAGCACAGGTATGTTCAAACAATTTGCCTTCTATAGGGTCTGTAAGTCTCGTCATGTGACACCGAGAAATCACGATAAATTGCCATTTGAAAACGGTGCCCGCCAAAATATGATGTGCAGGATTATGGCATTCAAATTTGTGCTTTAAACTTCATATGCTTTTATTTAAAATGGTACAGGTTTTGGTCCCGGAAGTTCCAAAATACAACGAGACTTACAGACCCTATTTCTATATTTTTGGAAATGAGTACTTCTTTTTGGACTACTTTTGCATTATGGCCAGAGCGTTCCTGACGCGAATGAACTGGACAGCAGCACAGGTATGATGCTGCTGATGAGAGGTTACTCCTACTCCTTGATGAAACACGTGTACAGCGTAACAAAATTTACAGCTTTTTATGCAACTTCGGTATTTTTTTATTACTGAAACATTGTTTTGGGAAAAAAATCGTCTAAAAATGCTAAAAATAACCTGGACCTCTTTGATACTGAACCTTTTTCTCTAACAGTTAAAATAGACAGACTGGTTTATAATGAAGAATACATTCACAATTCTCTGAAATGTCTGATCTTATTTCATGCCCCCGCATGCATACGCCGTAACGAAATCTAGAAAATATATGATGACCGTAGCCACTGTAAGGGTATGAATTTAATAATACGGGTTTCAGATTTTTTTCTTGCTTCACTACATGAAAAGTCCGATTTACCAACCCAAGTAAATATATAGTAAACATAAGTAAAGACCGTTATTTACTCATTGTTTACTCTTATGCGCAATTATTTGTTTAATATTTATAACCAACAAATATAAAAATTTGCTGATGTTTTACAAGGGTGAAAAACACCATTGAGACCGCAATGCCATTTGTATAATTGTGGGTGTGTAAATTATGCACAAATGGGTATAAGTAATGGATTTTACAGACGTATGTAAATTTTTGGGAAATATATCATATTTGACTGGGTAGTAAATTTTTTTATGCCCTAAAAATTTCATACGCAATTAAATTCAAATATTTGTGAAGGTTAGCAAATGGTTGTATTAACAATTATTTAGAACAACGTAAAGAATCAATTTTCCTGTTTATTTGCAACTGTGATAAAAAAATAAGTGCATGTAACATTAGTTACTTTAAAAGGGGTTTACTCATGACTATACGTACCTGGTTAAGAAATTTGTTGACCGAGGCCATTGTCTGAGGCTAACTAATACTTGAGCAGGTCCATAAAATCACGGGTAGACCAAAATTAAGAGTAAATAAACGGTTTATGAAATGTAATAAGGAAATTTTTTTTTTTGTTGATTTGAAAGAACTACATTTTCGTACTTGTCCTCACACGGCAAATAAAAAGAAGGGATAAAATTTCAACACTGTTAAACAGTATCTTATATATTCAACAAAAAAGCTATATCTTAATTTTTTTAGTTTCATAGTAGAAAGTCTAATGACGATCAAACCAAAAACGATGATTTTAGAGCTGATATAACCCTAGAACTAATGTTGCATGTCCCACATATCCAGCAAATGGAGTCCATAGCAATTTTGTAAACAGAGCAAAATTACTTTCAAAGAACTACTTCACAATGTAGTGTTTAAAAAGTCTACCTTATAAATGCCGGAAGATTGACAACTTATTATAAGCAATTTCACAGAATTCAGGACTTTCACTTTTTTGCATCTTACTGAGCCCAACGTGTGCATTTAAGCATGGTATCAAAACAAAAGACTTAGTCGGTATCGCTCATCTGACAGAATGCTTCCAAGCCATTAAATAACTGATGACCAATATGTTTGTTTCAACGGCTTCACATGGCAATAAATATTATCCTTTTTCCATGCAACATACTCTAATTTATATTAATTGTTCAAATTTTATTATAACTAAAAAATGCGTTCTGTCCAAGTTTGTGTTCAGGTGGCAAAAGATTGTGTAAACATACCTTCAACATATCAATGGCAGATTCAACGGGTGGGCTTGGCGTATTAAATAGTCCCTTTTAACCTTCAAAAAATACTTGTGGAAATTCTGTATTAAACTTCCCGTATGCCCATAATTTTAACACTTCTTTACCAATTGTACGTAAAAAATGACTATTTATAGGATTTCTAATAAAAATTTCAGCTCTCCCCGCTCGGCAGTTTTCGCATCATTTTCGGGGTTTACGTCCCATTCC
>MJUU01040634.1:0-38483 GCA_002080025.1 Modiolus philippinarum
GGTAAAATTAAGGGATTATTATAACTTAATTTAATAACTGCTGAATATAGTGGATTTGATTTTCTATCTTTTACTGAGACATCATGACTTAATGAACATATTACTGATGATTCTGTAAATATTTTGAACTACCGTAAACCCTTCAGAAATTATAGGAAAGATGGGAGGATGGGAGGGGCAATTGTTTACATTCGTGATAATTCTATGCAGTAAGAATACTGAAGCAAGAACGAGGAAGGGGGATTCTAAAATCATAAATCCAAATTCACGGCAATTCATATCAGCTTGACGAAAATGACATTAAAACTAGAAAAACTGTGAGCAGAGCTCACTGATATATACCCCCGCTCCCCTTTTGATAATCAATCAAATCAAATCAATTTCTGTAATAGAAGATGCACATCTACATCATGTCACAAAGACTGTCTTAAAATTTCAAGAGTGGTAGAAGGAGTAGCGGATAAGAGATGGGTATCCACTTGTTATGTAATGGCAAAGTCCATGTTTTGTTATGGAAAAGATCAATTAAATCAAATTCTGAAATAGGAGGTGCACATCTACATTATGTCACAAAAATTCTGTTAAAGTTTCATGAAAATCTGCTCAATGGTTCAGGAGGACTAGCGAATAAGAGATGGGTATCCCCTTGTAATGTAATGGCAAAGTCCATGTTTTGCTATGTGAAACCCCAAAAATCAATTAAATCAAATTCTGAAATAGGAGATGCACATCTACATTATGTCACAAAGATTGTGTTAAAGTTTCATGAAAATCTGCTCAGTGGTTAAGGAGGAGTAGCGGATAAGAGACGGGTATCCCCTTGTAATGTAATGGCAAAGTCCATGTTTTGCCATGGGAAACCCCAAAAATCAATTAAATCAAATTCTGAAATAGGAGGTGCACATCTACATTATGTCACAAAGATTGTGTTAAAGTTTCATGAAAATCTGCTCAGTGGTTCAGGAGAAGTAGCGGATAAGAGACGGGTACCCCCTTGTAATGTAATGGCAAAGTCCATGTTTTGCTATGGGAAACCCCAAAAGTCAATTAAATCAAATTCTGAAATAGGAGATGCACATCTGCATTATGTCACAAAGATTGTGTTAAAGTTTCATGAAATCTGCTCAGTGGTTCAGGAGGAGTAGCGGATAAGAGATCGGTACCCTAAGATGTAACGGACGGACGGACGGAAAGATGGAAGGACGGAAGGACGCACGAACAACCCCATCACTTTTCAAGCGGGGGGTATAATAATAATGAACATCTAAATCGATTTTCGAATATAAAATAGGTATATCAAGTACCGTTTGGAAAAACTTCTTGTTATCTGTGTCAACTTTAATTTTTTTGGGGATCTTGAATGGGTAGTTTTATGTGCTCGGAAATAAGGTTTTGGGTGTCCAAAAGGTATTAAATTCTTTTGTAAAATGCCATGTACGGTTCATTTGACTGTACAATTCCAGCTTTTGTGAAATAATTTTATCCATGATAAATATCATTTGCATTTCTGTATCAGTTCACTGTACAGTTTCGGAACCTTTGTCCACGCGGCCGATGATTTCGCGCATTACTTCATTTCCACTTTTGGTTTTATTTTGAGACAGAACTCAAAAGCAAACTTACAAGCTTTACCTGATGTTTTCGGAAGAGATACATATTCAAAGTGAGTATACGAGTATGCACTTCTTGAATTAATTTTTATCATAAAATGTTCACAGAAACATAAATGCATTCGGTAGATTAAATGTTTTTCGAATGTAAACATTACGTCATAGCTGGAAATTCCCTGATCCCTATTCTTTTAATAAATATTAAGTTACCGGTCACATGTTGCATTTTTCCCCTTTATTCCTTTTCACCATTGAATATTTGTTTTATTCATAGATTATAATGATATGGCGCATTTACCCTTTTAAATAGTTCGCATACTTTAACATCGTCTGCGCGGACATTTTTATGAATCGAATTCCGTTTTACTATAAATAAACGATGGTTGTGAATAAATTGAAGATTTTTGTATTGAAGTGTATGAAATACTATTCTTTTTTATATTTTCAGATCATGTACTGAAGAACAGAAACTAGATTTACACCCTGTAATAGTGATTACTCATAGATGATGTTCAAAACAAGGCAAATATCCATTAGTGGTTCATCTGAACAACACAACTTTAGAGAAAAGAAGAAAGTATACATTAAGAGATAGACTAAGGGACCCAAGAGGAGCCAATGTTGTAATGGGTGGACCAATAATTTACAATCTTGACGAGGAGGTACAACTTGTGGAGTACGGTGTTGAGATGGCATGAAAAAGGGATATGTATATGCAAGATGGCAAATACTAGATTTAGCGTCGAGTATGTCTACTGTAAACGAAAAGCACATACAAACCCACAAAGCATTGGTTTTATGGCTTCCTAAAAAAAATCCACAACTTAAGATGACAAAGAGAGAGAGAGAGAGAGAGAGAGAGAGAGGGGAATTATATCCCCCTGATATTTCTAACTTCATGCAGCTGCAACAAATCTTATCTCAGTACAATTTTCTAAGCCAACATGCAAAAAAATGGAATGTAGATGGAGCAGTCATTTCTCTTGACCACACAACGCCTTAAGTTCTTTCAAGGTTTGGCAGCCAGCCATTTTTAATCGTATCAGGTAGGTCAAGCACTACCGCACTTGTTGTTGCAGTCAGTGCAATCGGGCTTTATCACCCTATATAATATACAAGGGGCAAAGAATTACCGAAGAACTACTTTCAAATGGAACGGAAGGTACAATGTTTAACACATCTTCTAATGGCTTGGTAACAACTAAAAGTTTTCTCGATTTTCAAAAAAACAATTTCCGTGTTCACTAAAAGACCACTGATACTTCTCCTTGACGGGCATCCAAATCATATTACTTCAGAAATAACAGAAACTCCTAATAAATAAATGTTCATTTGTTTGTTCGTTTACAATGGAAGATGACCCATGTAAGATCACTGAACGCGACCTCATCTTCCATGGATGAATGACCAACCATAAATGTGTATTTTTGTTATAACAATTGTAACCGTGACTAAACTTCATAAAAAATCTGACGTCATAATGTAAGTTACACTCAAATGGCGAAGGCGTTGCTCACGCAGTATAGGTCTCCAGGTGTTTCTTGAATCTAGTATTTTACAGAAGAAATAGATATTTGTATTAAATCAAAATTGAAAATCTGGATGTCTGTCAATCGTGTAAAAAATTATACGTCTTTTCTACTCTTTTCGCTATGCTCAACTCGAGAAAAGACGAAATTTCTTATACTCGTGAAAGATATTCCGATCTTTAATGTGATCATATGCGAGATCCTTTTATTCTTCCACCCCACAGTAGTCATCTTTTGCAACCATTATATGTCTCCGTTTTTGGTGCTTTCAAAACAACGGCAGTAGAATACCGAAGGAACAAGGGAAGCGAAGACTACAAAAATCGAAATCTGAAGACATGTCAAAAACGGCAACAGAGAAAAACAAAGACAAAACAAAGACGTGAGACAGCTAAAAGCACGGAAATAAAAAGACGACATAAATAACTAAGGCACTCATAGTGTGAACTCCCATGAAAACCGGGAGTGACATCAGGTGCTCCGGAAGGGTAAGCATGTCCTGATCCGCTAGCGGCACCCGTCGCACTATCAGTGAGTCAATCCAGGGTTGAGTCAAAACCGGTTATGTCAAATCCGTGAAGACGTGAAATCTAGCTGAAAATGTCCGTTTTCATTTGGGACACAGACACGTCATATCTGTCAATGATATCATGGTGACGGCCATAAAATTTCTGAAGGGATGAAAGCAACAAAGGCTGTACAAATCCCTGACTAAGCAACTTTTGGGACAGTGCTTTTGCTCTATTAAAAAAATCGCTGTATAAACTACATGCGCGACAGTAACGAATCAACTGTGAAAGGTACACTCCATAGGCTGGAGAGGTAGGTATATTGCTGCTCAGAAAGGGAAAATTCACAATTGGGAAGTTAAAATCATCACGTTTGTCATATAGCTTAGATTTCAAACGTCTATCTTCATCAATGTATATTGACAAATCTAAGTAGGAAGCTGAAGTAGGTGTGTCAGTAGTCTCTTTGGGATAGATCTGGTGTAAATATTCCTTGAATATTCCTTGAATTTTGGATTATTGAGAAAAATTACATCGTCTATGTAGCGGAAGCTGAAATTAAAGGACTGGGCTAAATGTTTTTGTTTTTTCTGTGTAAGCCCTTGTAAAAACTTGGCCTCATACGAGAAAAGAAAGAGATCAGCTAAAAGCGGCGCGCAGTTAGTTCCCATGGGAATCCCGATTGTCTGTTGAAAAACGCGACCTCAAAATTCGACAAAAATATTATCTATTAAAAATTCCAACATCTTGATTCTCCGTGTACTTCTTGTTTGACTCGGTGTGGTTCTTTACAAAATATGTTTTGTCTTTCCCTACTACTAAGTAAGTGTATCTGCGTTCTCCGTTTTTAGTGCAGAAACATTGATGTATCAAATCAGAAATTATTGTTTTCAATTTATTGTGTGGCAGGGTAGTATAAAGAGTAGAAAAATCAGAAGTTTGTATGCTGTGGCAATGGGTAAGACTGCTAGAGGATAGCTGTTCAAGAAGATCTTTAAATTTTTTTAGAATCCACATCTGATTGACGCCGCTGGTGGAGTAGACTTTATCACAGTAACTTTTCAGGCCATCTCTGACTGCGGTCAATAAAGTAGTAAGGAGCTTAGAAAGTGGCTTGGTGGTGCATCTGGAAGACCCGCAATGAATCTCTGTTTGTATGGGTTCTTGTGAAGTTTAAGGACCCAGTAGATGTAGGGGAGCTGACTGTTTTCATCACCCGCTTTGATGCCAAAGGATGTTAAAACTGAGTTGTGATTTTCAATAATCTCCTCCCTTGATAGTGTCGTTGTAGTATAAGTTGGGTTTCCTGATGAACTATCATTTCCCATCTCCTTAACAAAACAGTCAAGATAGTGCTTCTTACACACGAACAGTATGTTGTTAGAAGCTTTGTCTACAGAGACAATGACGTAATTTTCGTGGAGGTTGTCCATCGTTTTTCTAACGAGGGGATCTTCAAATATACTTGGATTTCTGGATTTCATTGAAGTTTTTCAAACGCCGGATACGATTCACAATTAACAACTTAATGGACCTGATCCAGTCGGAAGAGTCTTAACACAAATACTTGTATAATCATCCAATTTTGGCTATTACCAGACAGTTGCGCCAAAATATAATTTGTACAGCATACAAAAGTTCGATGACAGTTCAAAACATTATGTCATGTTTTAGAAAAACAGGGAGTTTTCCTTTTGACCCTGTAGCAGCAAATACTAACTTGAACAACTCAAGACAACTGAAATCCATAACAATCAATCTAAAAAGTAAAGGAAAGACAGTCATGCCAATAAGGTTTTTTCCAGGAAAAGGAGGCAACTTTTGAAAAACAACAAACACAAACATTTGTATCGCCTTTTGGAGGTGCAAAAACACAACAGACTTTCAGAGAAATAATAAAATCAATAAAGACACAAAATGAAAAGAAACAATCAAACTGACCAATTAGTAAGACAAATAAGGCTTCTTGATATTTATCATATTTTTCCCCGTTTTTTGTGCTTTCAAGACTTTCTTTTTGAGCAATCAGAGTACTGAATAAAACAATGTGTACTATATGTTACATTGTATACTATATACTATATGTACTTACGATAGAAGTCACATGAAGGGTACAAAAATTAAGTAAAAACGAATTCAGAATACTTCTGTTTTATTTAAATACATATTAATGGATGAGGAAACCGATTTTAATGCTTCGATGGACAAAAAGTCAATTGACATCAACATAAATTATAAAGATGATTATTCAGTTTCTGTTTGTGCTAATGGAAAGACTCGCCGCCATACTTTTAGGAAAATAGTCAACACATGACTTAAGTTTTTGTTAAGATAACCATTTCAGTCAAATAAATATTCCCATAATACAGTAAAGTTTTAGCATTTCAGATCTAATTAACGTAGTACAAGTGAAGTAAAAATACTCCTTAGTATATTTTTGGGAGAAATTGAAACGGGACAGATAAAGGGGAGGTTTGGGTACCCATAAACCGGTTTAACCCTACCGCTGGCTTTGCTAGTGCTGGTACCAAGTCCGGCTGTCCCGAGTTCCTATCGTTGTTTACGTTTGTCTTTTGTCTTATTTGTGTTTTTCCTGTGTAGTTCTCTAGCAGATTATGGCATGTAATTATAATTTTCAGCCATTGTAGGTGTTTCCTGTTGTCATTTTTATTTCATTCTATAATATTTTAATTGAAAACAAGTACAAAAAATACTACACGTGTATTTTTCACGTCATAGATCGACATAGAAAAAAATAGTAATGAGCATTAAAAAAAACATTAATACAATGTATAACTACTCATACTTATCAGTGTTATAGTAAATGTTTTTTTTCCTGTCAATGCAGTTTTCGATCAGGTTTAATCAGGATATGAATTATATATTTTTTTCGCTTTTCGTGCTCACAAGACTTTCTTTTAGAGCAATCACAGTACTGAATAAAGCAATGTGTACTATATATTATATGTACTTACGGTAAAAGTCACATGAAGGGTACAAAAATTATTCAGAATACTTTTATACTATTTAAAGTCATATTTATGGATGAGTGAATCGAGATTAATGGTTCGGTGGACCAAAAAGTCAATTGACATCAACATAAATCATAAAGGCGTGTGAATGTAGTTCATTGACTTACCTAACACAGCATCATAATAGTTAATAACATTCGAAATTTAGTTAGCTGAATCACACACACTAATTATACATCGTTAGAAAGACGATACCATGGCGCATCGACATATCAACCTCCTTTAACATTTTATTTATGATTGTGTAAAAATTCAATTCCTAAAATTAACAATAATCTGATGCAACTAAAAATGCGTTATTTTATTTATACCTGCAATTCAATGATTGTTTTTTTTGTCACACAAGTCTCACTGTAAGTATTTGTTTTTAAGGTTGATCTTTTTAAATATTTACACCTGCAAAAGACGCTTTCAGTTTCTAGTTTTCATAAAACCACTGAATTCCGTCTTCAGTCTTACTTCTTGAATATTACACAAGACCTCTTCAAATTAGATTATTTTTCTGGTTTTTTATATGGCTTAACCAATATCCCCCTATAGCACCTACCATATAAAATTGTGTAAGCCATTGAAACTGAACCAAAAACTTATTATATTATCTAAATTATAAGCAAAATGTATACATTAAAAATAAAATTTAGTTGACCAGTTATTTTGACACAAATGGAACCCAGTTATCCCGCTTTGAATGATTTCAAAATTTATCAAATTTGAACCAAATTTATCATTATAGATGATTACATGACATTTTTCATATCACACCCTTTATTAGCCCGAGGTCGTCATATTAGCCAGAGAGCCGTCTTATAGTCTTATAGGTATGAGGGGGTGACACGGTTTTGGGAAATGGGGAAAAAGGGTAAACAATTTAGGGAAATAGGAAAAATGATGAAAAAAAATAAGGGAAGTGGGAAATCACAAAAATGTGGGAAATGGGAAATTCAACTACATTAAAAATAAATAATGATTAAAAATCAAAAGTGGCCGTTTTTAAAGGTCTTTTATCACAAGATCAATTTCCTGGTTGTTCCTGTGGGTTCTTATCATTTGGGTTGTAAAATCGTTTAGTTTCTGTAAAGCTTATCCAGACATCACTTGTTATAGAATTGGCAGATAGAGAGATTTAACTGAAGGAAATGAAGTTATTCTCACGGAAAGAACTATGGAGAAATGCATTGGGAGTCGCTTGATAAAAACGGCAATGATGACAATAAAGGACAATGAACACGAGTCTATTGTCCCCATGATAAATCTTTCCGAATGATCTGTTAGCAGGCACTATCATTGACTTGAGTAAGCAGTGACACTAACCTAAATAGTTATGTAAATGTGTCTCATCTTCATGGTATCCTCTTGTGTATCTTGAATTGATATAGTTTTCATCTCTTTGACAAAATAACAATGACGCTTGATAAAGTGAATGTATCCCGAAACTAGGCCTTTATAGTTCTTTGATGATCTCCTGCAGAAGAGGGAACCAAAGTTGGACCCAATTGAAACACATTACAGGGTCTTGTCCAATGAGAACACCCCAGGCAAAGTGCAACCATAGTTTAATTTAGATCCTTTAACAAAGACTTCTGTGTTAGCCAGGGTCCAGGTGAGCGATACAAGCTTTTGAGAGCCTCTTATTTTCATTAATCTGCTCTGAAAGTATAATATTAAATTTGACAAAAATGTACTGGAATAAAATATGGAAGCTCCTTTACCAAGTATGCTTATTTATTTTGGCTACGACAATAAATACATGGCCGCCAGCGTAATACATAGCTTTACACTAAACCCTAATGGAAAATCATATTTTTATCATATCCTCTGAAACCACAGAAGCAAATTCAACCAAACTTTACAGGAATAATGTATGGAAGGTCTTATTTTGTCTGTGATCCACTTAAAAAAAGAACCGAGGAACATAGTTTAACCTTAACCAAATGAGGCAAATATCAGCTGCTATGAAACGTTACCAATACGTCCTGCAATGATGTATGGATGGTTTCTTTACAATGGTTGCTCTAATTTTTGTAAATTTTGTTGAAAACTAAGGAGTATCTCCCTCATGCAAAGCTCTGTCCTTAACTTATTTTGGCTTTACATTTAGATCATTTTGGTTATTTGTTCTCTATCAGTTTTAAACATTTTTGAGTTTATGGGTCTTCCAAACATTTAGATTTTATGTGCACTGAAGAGACATAAGTTGTCGAAATGCGCATATGCAGAAAGTAAATTTACAGTAACTTCGGTATTTAGTTATTTGTTTCCAATGGGTCGATGCCACTGCTGGTGGACTGTAAGTCTCTGAGGGTATTCACCAGCCCAGCACTCAGTACTTCGGTGCTGAACCGAAAGCCAATTATTATTTGAACCCTGAAAATATCTAAATTTTTGTAAATTTTGTTGAAAACTAAGGAGTATCTCCCTCATGCAGAGCTCTGTACTTAACTTATTTTGGCTTTACATTTAGACCGTTTTGGTTATTTGTTCTCTATCAGTTTGAAACATTTTTGAGTATATGGGTCTTCCAAACGTTTAGATTTTATGTGCACTGAAGAGACATAAGTTGTCGAAATGCGCATATGCAGAAAGTAAATTTACAGTAACTTCGGTATTTAGTTATGAGTCTTCCAGACAAAAATACAAGACTGACAGCATGGAATATTAATTTAACCTTTTAGCATATAAAAAAATCATATTTTGATTATTTCCGCTGAAAACTTACAAATTAATTAAACCATAATTTACAAGAATAATGCATGGCAGCCCCTTGAAAACAAATATCCCAAAGTGGTCCAGACCGTAAAACTTGTGCATTGATAACTTCAAGTTATTGGTAACATACCCTTGTTTAAGTAACCTATTTGTGAGCGACCAGGCTCTATCAAGGAAGTTACTGTATGGACCACATGCCCTTGAGTTGCGAATGAGTAGGAGAAATAAGCTACATATGCTGGTACTGTTTAAATGTTGCTAAAAGAAAGGGGAAGTTGTGAAGTGAAGTAATTGCGTTTGTGATACAGCCTACATCTGTTGTCAATTTCCAATGATGGTCAAGGAATAAGGCCGATGTGGAAGTGTTGTGGTATCTTTAATTTTGAGCTCTTTTGGTTAGATAAGTTCAGGGAAATCACCAAAGCTAGGGTTATTTAGTGACATCGATATAACGGAGACTAAACTAAAATGATTGGGCTTATTTTTTACCTTTAGTTTGCAGAAGCTCTTCAATTTGTTCAGCCTCATAAGAGTGGAAAAACATATCAGCTGAAAGAGATGCACAGTTTGTGCCCATTGGAATATCTTTAGTATGTTAGAAACAAGTCCTCAAAACTTACAAATATATTGTGGATTAAAAACTCTAACATTTAATCACTTCTTCCTCTGCATATTTTTTCTCCAATTCGATGTTGTATTTCACAAAGTATGGTTGTTCTCTACCTATTACAATATACTCATATCTCTGTTCACCGTTCTTACGGAAGAAACGTCTATGAATTAAATCCTTCAGCCGAGATTTCAGTTGTTCATGAGAAATGGTAGTATATAAGTGCAGAGAAGTCAAAAGTTTAAAAGCTGTTACAGTGTGAAAATGGTCTAGAGTTCAAGATTCAAATAGATCTAAAGTTTTTCAACATTCACATTTCGTTAGTACCGCCTCTTAAAAAGAAAGTATCAAAATATACTTGAAGGCCATCTTTTACAGCTGTCAAGATGGAGGTTAACAGCTTAGAAATAGGTTTTGTAGAACATTTTGCAGATCTAGTGGTGTACCATTATTGTATAGGCATTAGTTTAATTTGTGTATCCAGTACAAAGAGTGGAGACCATTGTCTTCGTCTTTGCTCGAAATCCCAAAGGAAAGCAAAACAAATTTATTACTGTAATATCTCCTCTTTAGACAGCTGTGTAGGGTGGTTTTTCCTAAGAATTACCATCTTTCAACAATCGCTGTAATTATTTTTACAGATAAAATTGATGTTATTATGAGGCCTAATCTGCAGGAACAACGATATATTTGTCTTGAATGAAGGACACATATCTGGCAACATCAGCATTTTTGAAAACTTATGTTGATTTTGTTCTTATTGACTCTTGTAGCTAATTGATTCGTTTTTGGATCATAGACCTCGCAATCTTAATCCACTCCAAAAAAGAATAAAGGTCTTGATCTTATTCACGCTCCATAGTCCTCCGCAGCATCCATAAGATATTAAAAATTTTGATGTATTGTGGTGCACGGAATTTAGGTCCCTTTGTAAGGATATTTTTCTATGATGGAAGAACTTACTATTCCTAATTTTAACTTTATGGAACATGTGGGCAAATAAAACTGATGACGTTATTGGTGTTTCAAAATGTAAAAATGTAGGAAATAGGAATAGCCAAGAAAATGTCGGATTTGGAAAAAAGGGGCCAAAAATGTGGGAATAGGGAGAAAAGGTCGAAAAAATCTGGGAATTGGGAGGGCCCCCCCCCCCCCGTGTCACCCCTCAGGTATATTATGCAGTTGTTAATTTGGCATTCAACGATAATTTAGGGTGCTATTTGTATTTCAAAATGTAGCCCAGCAGGTTAGAATCACAGCTCCGATGGAGCTGAAAGCCCTGAAAATCTGCACTAGACAAACAATTCGTAGTCATTTAGAGATCCGCTGCATAGAATAACTATTTGGAAATTAAAGAACTGATTCGATAAAAGTAAACAGAAAACACAATCTTATAAAGGTAATTCCCAACACATGAATATAATAGTATGGGATGATTTTCGTGTGCATCTAATCTATATGTAATAAAAAACAAATACTGATACAAATCGTTGTTGTTTTCGTCTGTCCATGCTATCTTCGACAGATAAGTAGGCGACAGGACGCTGAAATTTTGATAGTGACACTTACGGAAATACTGTGAAAATTTATAAATTGCATGTTATTATCAATTTTATAATAGCAATACCGTCATTAATCGGCACACAAAAACTGATTTTGAAAGAAACTTACGAACTTTTTTTTTATTTTTGACCTGGAGATGGGATGTTGTCTCTTTGACATTTACCCCATTTCCTTTCTTTTTCATATTTATGTAATTAGAAGCACGCAGCTTGATTAAATGTTCGTTATTTTGTTATTTGTTTACACTGGGCCGATACCACTGCTGGTGGACTGTAAGTCCCCGAGGATATTCACCAACCCAGTAGCCAGTACTTCAGTGCTGGCCCGAAAACCGATTTTATTTGAACATTTGCAATATCTAAATTTAAGAAAATTTTGTTAAAATATAAGGAGTATCTTCCTCTTGCATAGCTCCCTCCTTAGCTGATTTTGGCTTTCCCATTTAGATCCTTTTAGTAATTAGTTTTCTATCAGCTTTTACATATATTTTGGTTTATGGATTTCCAAACGTTTTGATTTAATCTGCACTGATGAGACGTGAGTTGTCGAAATGCGCATATGCAGAACCTAAATTCACAGAAGCTCGGTATTTTGTTACTCGATAAAGACAGTCGTCAAGTTGGTTACTTATTCCCTATTTCCTATCCGCCATTTACGTACATGTATTCCCTATTCCCTTTTCGCTATGAACTTATTCCTTATTCCCTATTCGCCATTTACTTATTCCCCATCCCCTATTCGCCATTTACTTATTCCCTAACCCTATTCGCTATTTACTTATTCCCTATCCCCAATTCGCTATTTACTTATTATATTCGCCATTTACTTACTCCCTTTTCCCTATTCATCATTTACTAAACATATATGCCGCACTGACCGTGTGACGTGTGCTGTTAACAGAGCAGGATATGCTTATCCTTCCGGAGCACCTGATGTCACTCTCAGTTTCACGACAATTCACACTGTGAGTGCCTTGGGTTTGAATGTTGTGTTTTTTTTTATCTGTGCTTTGTAGCTGTCTAACGTCATTGTTTCCTGTGTTCTCGTTTTGGACATGTCTTTGGACTTCGATTTTTAGCTCACCTGGCAAAGGCCATGTGAACTTTTGCCATCACTTGGCGTCCGTCGTCCGTAAACTTTTCACAATTTTACTATCTTCTCTGAAACCGCTGGACCAATTTTAACCAAACTTTCCTGGCATGATGTATGGTAGGTCCTTCACAACGAATGCCGAAATTTTTCCGATCCGCCAAAAAAACATGGCCGCCAGCACAGAACATTGTTTAACATGGAACCCTATGGGAAAAGCATATATTTGCTTTTTCCTCTGAAGCTACTGAAGCAAATTGAACCAAACTTTACAAGAATGATGTATTGAAGGTCTTTTATATAGATTGTCGAAAATTTTCCGTAACACCAAAAAAAAAACGTGGCACCAGCCCAGAGCACTTTAATATTGGACTCTATGGTAAAAGCATATATTTGCTATCTCCTCTGAAATAATGAAACAAATTGAACGAAACTTTACAGGAATGATGTATGGAAGGTCCTTAACATCGATTACCAATTTTTTTCTGATCCGCTAAAAAACGTGGCCGTCATTACAGAACATAGTTTAACATGGGACCCAATGGGAAAAGCATATATTTGCTATCTCCTCTGAAGCTACTGTAACAAATTGAACCAAACTTTACAGGAATGATAATGGAAGGTCCTTTATGTAAATTGCCGAAATTTTTCATATCCGCTAAAAAGCATGGCCACAGCGCAAAACATAGTTAAACATTGGACCCTATGGGAAAAGCATATATTTGCTATCTCCTCTGAAGCTACTGAAACAAATTGAACCAAACCTTTAAGGGATGATGTATGGAAGGTATTTTATGTAGATTGCAGAAATTTTTCCGATCCCCCCAAAAACATGGCTGTCAGCGCAGAACATAGTTTAACATGGAACCCTATGGGAAAGCAAATATTTGCTATCTCCTCTGAAACTACTGAAACAAATTGAACCAAACTTTAGAAGAATGATCTATGGAAGGTCCTTTATGTAAATTGCCGAAAATTTTCATATCCGCTAAAAAGCATGGACGCAGTGCAGAACATAGTTAAACACGGAAACCTTTGGGAAAAGCATATATTTGCTATCTCCTCTGAAACTACTTATGCAAACTGAACCAAACCTTTCAGGAATGATGTACGGAAGGTCTTTTAAGTAGATTGTCGGAATTTTTCCGATCCCAAATATCATAGCTGCCAGCGCAGAACATAGTTTAACATGGAACCCCTTGGAAAGCAAATATTTGCTATCTCCTCTGAAAGTACTGAAACAAATTAAACCAAACATTACAGGAATGATGTATGGGAATTTTTCGATCCCGTAAAAAACATGTCAGCCATCACAGAACATAGTTTAACATTAGACCCTATTGGAAAATCACCTTTTCATTTTCTCCTCTGATACCACTGAAGGATATTCAACCAATCTTTATAGGAATAATGTACGGAGGGTACTTTACTTTACTTTGCTCATTTCATTTCGATCCGATAAAACATGGCCTTCAGTGCAGAACATAGTTTAACATTGGAGTCAGGTATGAGATAACCATCCTTTAATCATCATCTCTGAAAAAAATTAAGCAAATTTAGTATATAGAAAAAAGAAGGAGAAACTGGGAATGTGTCAAAGAGACAATGACCCAAAGGGGAGCAACAACAACCCAAAGCAACCATAATATCTTCAATGAACGGTGAGAAAACCCCAAACCCAATCGCAGGTCGGAGTCGGTCCCTGAATAAAGAGTAATCAAGTTCAGCGAAATAAACATCATCCTTGACTCCTAGACATAAAGTAAACGAACTAGAAAAAAAGACAAGACACACAAAGGCTTAATAAATTGCCTTACTTAGAACAGGTGCAAGCCTGCTGCGGCCGGTTTAAACTAGTTTTATTGGGCCCAAACCTTCCCCCTAGTCAATGTGATAAATAAAAAAATAGTAACAACAGTAAAATTCAGTTAGCAACAGGACTGAGTCAATTGTAAAAAAATAAACTGAAACAACTAAATATACGGACATAAACATGAAATCACAAAAGACTACTAGCAATTAATTTATAGAAGGTCCTTTGCAAAAATTATTCATTTTAATAGGACCAGAAAAAATAACGCGGGTGCAAATGAAGAACATAGCTAAAAATTTGACCACATTGGTAAAAAAAAAAACATAATTTTTGGTTATGCAGGGCATAGAAGCATTTTGTCAGGTGAGCGATAGAGGCTCAGTCTCTGAGCCTCTAGTTTTTTTATAGCACTTCCATGTTCCTTCGGTATTCTACTGCCGTTATTACTTATCATCCTTAACATGGTTAGTTGATTGATTGATTTATTGGTTGATTGATTGCTTGATTGATTTATTGATGGTTGATTGATTGGTTAATTCTTTTGATTAATTGATTGATTGATTTGAAAAGTGATTGATTGGTTAGTCTTTAAAACCAACTTTAGCAATACTTCAGATAGATCAAATAAAGCAGTCATTTAAATATAGTAAAGCTATGTAAAAATTAAACAAATTTCTGAAGACTTATAAAGAGAGCACTATGTTATACACTGCTTTCGTATTAGAAAAATTCTGTAGAAGCAGAGGCTGAAAGCTTGGAAATAACTATTAAACATTTCATGTAACAGCTACGTCTGAAATATCGAAATTATTGTATAACTCTTGATAGATTGATATGTAAGCCTAATAAAGATTAAATTTGCAATGCAGCATTTCTTATATCTCCAATCCTAGAAACATCTTTATAAGTGTATTGGTAACACTTTAAAAGTTGCCTACAACAAATATTGAAACTCTTAGGTAGCCCTCTGTCAAAAGAATCAACTGATCAATCAACCAATCAACCAATCAGTCAATAGTTCAGAATGATATGTGAATAAATAACAAAATATATGTAATGACGAATAGGGAATAGGGAATAAGTAATTGGCGAATAGGGAATAGGGAAAAAGTAAAGGACGAATAGGGAATAGGGAATAAGTAAATACAGAATAGGAAATAGGGAATAAGTAAATAGCGAATAGGGATAAGTAAATGGCGAATAGGGAATAAGTAAATGGCGAATAGGGAATAGGGAATAAGTAAATGGCGAATAGGGAATAGGGAATAAGTAAATAGCGATCGAATAGAATATAGGGAAAAGCGAGTAAGTAAATTGCGAATAGGGAAAAGGGAATAGGGAATAAGTAAATGGCGAATAGGGAATAGGGAATAAGTAAATAGCGAATAGGGAATAGGGAATAAGTAAATGGCGAATAGTGAATGGGAATAATTAACCAATTTGATACGTCCGTTAAAGTCAAATGCCACCGCCAACTATGTTTTCCTATTTGTCTTTGTTAAATTAGTTAAATTTTGATGCGAATAATAGTACATTAACTGTTGTTTCAAATGACGTGAAACTGTTTGTTTGAATACTTATACAAGTAGTGACCCTAAATGCAAAAATATTAGGGCAATTTCCATTTGATATAAGGAAATGCACTCAACCAGAAGTAATATGGGGCAAATCATAATTTCAGTTTAACATTCAATTCAAGAATGGTGATTTCATTGTTATTACCAAAACAAATGTATTAAAACCTCTAGGAATAAAAATAAGATGTTTCTGTGTACCTTAGATGTGCAGCTTTCAAACTCTATACAATCTAATATAATTGAATGTGAAGCACTATTTCTCAACTCCAGAGGAATATCCATATTCCAATAATATTTGGAACTATGTGAGCATGCAACTCGGTGAAAGGATTTCCTTTCGGTCGTAGGTTACCTAATGGGGTCCTTTTGTACAATTAGATTGGCTGAGATTAAAATTTTATATTTAATGATTGTCAAGTTAAACTGTAAAGCTTGATTGAAATCTGTTGAATATCTTAAGATATATTCACTGAATAATAAAACTCCATTCATAGAAAAGCATTCAAAGATCCTCTTATCTGAAGCCATAAGCCAATTGGAACCAAATTTAGTCATTGATAGTCCTTGGGTGGTCCCTATGAGAAATGTGTACTGCAAGTCCGCATGGCATACACGATGACCATTAGCGGAAAACGTAGTTTAACATATGATTATTTTGGAAAGCATATTCAATGATCCTCTTTTCTGATGTTAATTGGCCAATTGGAAATATACATGGTCGACATAGTTGTTAGATGGTATCCTGAGAAAAATATCCGGCAACTCTGCATTGCATCAAAGATGGCAGCTCCCATGAAATATGGTTTAACATTGGATCATACGGGAAAGCATTCAAGATATTTTCCTCTGAAGCTACAAAGCCAACTTAAACCACACTTGGCTGCGATAATCTTTGGGTGGTAATGCCCGGTAGATAGTTCGTTTAAGATAGCTTCTACTCAATTTATCGTTGAACCCCGTGGGAATTTATGAATCTAACACCAGGGTGAGTGTCAGATATATAAATATCAGATACCAAGGGTAATATTTTAAGTACTGGGACGAAGCTTGCAGAGTCCGAGACGTTAGAAATCTTACCCGAGGGTGTCTGAGATTTTTTCGTCCGGCTTTCACACTGGTGTGAAACGCCATTGTTGACATTAGTGAATTACTTCCTTTTTTTCGGCGTCATAATGCACGGAGCCCGCGTCCGAGTTCGGGGTTATTTCCATACAAAGGATTTAAGTATTTATTTCGTGTTTTTTGCTCAATTTAGCCTTTCAAATACCTTCAATTTCTTGTATTAAATTATATACATATCTATTCATATGTACTTAGCCAAGTATGTTGGCATGATAAAATACCGGCGGGGATAAATGCGTGAAGCTTGTCTTATACCCCCCTGTGTAAGACAGACAAATCTTGCATCGCAAAAAAAAAACCAAAAAACAAAAAAAAAACAAAAAACAATGGAATCACGTGTTCGAGGTAGGAGAAAATATACTCAAAGATTTTCTCCTCTAAAAGTACAAAATGTACTTTGCTTATTGGAACCATTATTTGTCACAATAGTCCTAAGTTGGTCCCCCTTGAAAAACATTTCCCAAAAGTCCACTTTTACTGCAGCGAGGAACAAAGTAAGTTGGACCCCATGGGAAAGCATTCGAAGATCTTCTCTTGTGAAGCCATAATGTCAATCGGTGACAATGTCCTCGGGAACCAAACTGGAGATGAGGGGACTTAGTTTAACGCTTGACCCTACGGTATTTAAATTCAACTATCTCCTTTGAGAGTACTTGACCTATTGGAACCAAACGTCGACACAATGTTGCTAAGATGGTTTCCTTTAAGACAGGTCAAAGTAAGTAATCAAACTTCAAATGAGATTCTATACATTGGGCTGGGTTCTTTTCACTTTGTATGTCAGCCATGACCTAGGTAAGAGAAACAGGCTATTGAGAGTCTCTTGTTTGTTATATAAAATAGGAAACCGGTACAACTGCTATTGGGTTAGTCGTGTAGAAGAAATATAGGATGAGACCATTAACTTAAACAATTGTATTTGAAATAACCTAATTGCCCTTACTTTATAAATGTTTAGTTCATAAAGATCACTTGACAGATTCACAAATAACATGACGTTAACCCAATTATTTTGTAATGCCCTGCAGTTTCAATGATGTCAAATTCATTTCCTGTTTGAGGTTATCTTAAAGGAAGAAAAGTTGATACAATAATTGAAATGCATGCATTTGACAGATTCTTTAGTTTGTTTGACGTAGCACGGGTTTTTTTACTTTGATTAGCGGCTAGTCTTGAATATATCCTACAAGGGGTCAAATTCTAAATCTATGAAAATTTGGTATTTCAATAAATCAAATCGAGCGGTGTAATGAATATATGAAATATTAATTTTATGGACAGATTAAAGAGAGTACGACTGGAAGGATAACCAATATGCTTTACAGTCCTCCCAATGAAGCTAGATAATCAATGAAGGGATATTTTTATACTTTAGGTATGCAATATTACTATATTTGAAGTTGTTTTAATATATATGGTAGCAATATATACTTATAAATCCCCTGATCAAAAGACTCACATAAGTATAAAATTGTTCTCTTTTTACCTTACATTGATTCCATCTAAACCAAAACAACTCTTTTAAATAGTAAATATAAAAATTAGGATAGACCTGGACTTTCTGTCAGAGATCAAGTATAAAATTTAGATGGACTTTTACAATTTGCCACACATCAACGTGAAGAAACACCACAACTCAGATGTTCCACAACTGATGTCAAATAACTTAGTAATAACTAAATGATAACTAATAAAACAAAAGTGGCTTTATTAGAACGGAAAACGAAGAAAAATCCTTCTTCTCCAGTGTAAACTCAAAATTTGGATTGTTAATCGCTTATAAACTAAGGCAAGACAAGACAAGAGTTTTATTCTGAACAACCTTTGAAATACAATGGTATGCAGAATTTAACAAAATAACAATGCAACCCTCAGTCACAATAANCTGGTATTATATGCATTTATTGATCTATAACCCTGATGTTAAGACTGGGTTTTAAACGATCAATCCAATAGCTTTCTTTGAATCTTCTCTGGTTTAAATTCCACGATCTATTTTGATCAATTGCGATGACTTGCATATTTTGCCAGTTGTGATTCGGAATATTAAAATGGATTGCAGTGGCCTGGTTCTATATTATATTGTTATATATATCCGTTTCACTCAATTAACTGTTTATCATTCCGTCTCTTACAAAAGTTTAATTATATTTATTAGGCAGCAAAAATATGGGGGGGGGGGAGTTCAATTCTCTTCATTCGACTCAAATCAGGAGAAATTAAAATATGTGTACTATATTCAACTAACCGGTAAGCGCTTTGATGAAGAAGTGCAAGTTTATTAAGTAAGAAGTAAAATTTCAAGATGAAGAACAACAATAAAAGCGTTGTTCCATTACTTAGTTCTTCAATGTATTTGTAGAGACTTCGTATAATTTGCATTTACTCCATATCCTCTCATTATTGATTTGCAATAAAAAAAGCTTATGTACATTTGGATGAAGTTAGGTGCATAGGTGAGGAAGTGTATTAAGTAAGAAGCACCATTTTGTATTTCAGCAATGAAATTTATCAAACATTTGACATTCTATTTACATTGAGCTTGTTATTCAGAAAACAATAACAAACAGGTCTTAAATCTACACGAAAACTAAGAATAAAAGCAGGTTTTTGTACTACACTGTTATATAAGCAGATGTTTTTACAATGATATATAAACTGAATTGTTGAAAGTTATAATTTATTCCATGTTCAAGGTGCATTACATGACATACGTTTATTATTGCTGGCAAATATAGAACGCAGAAAATAAACATGAAAACTGTGTTTTCTCAATATCTTGTTATTTGCATACAAGAATTAAAAATAAAACTGAGATGTAAAACCATTAATATTTAAAACACATTAATTTGCTTTCTATCAAGAATAAGAATTTGTAGACGGCAATTTCAAAAATTTGTCCCTTCAGTGCAGACAAAAATCAAACATACGAAAGATATGACAGATTTCATAGTGAACAATAACGTGAGTACAAATTAGCACCACACGGTGAGTTACTCTTTTTTAAATAAAATTGTTAAAGTTAACTATTGAGACCTTTTTACACTTCGATTTATTGTACTGACACAAACATACGGTACGACTTTATTGGTAATCAGCTTAGGGAAGCTTTTGCATCGACCAGGTGATCATGAAACCTTTTATGTATGGTAATATGGTTCTATAAACAGACTGTGCTCCTTGTGCCGGCAGATTAGCTGCAAGCAATCCACTCCGTGAACCTCTTTCCAAATTAAGTTTTGTCTCAATCTTTTTTTCACGATAGTGTTCTTGTAAAAAGTAGTCTACCTTTAATGATTTTTATTTAAAGATTTGTTATATTATAGGAAAACGGGATAGATAAAGGAGAAGGTTCGGTACTCATAAACCGGATTAACCCTACCAGTAGTGCTAGTATAAATATGAGAAAGAAAGGAAAATGGTTAAATGTCAAGGAGACAACCCTACGGTCTTTAGCACAGCGATGAACCTCACACCATATAGTCCGTCTGTCTCGAGTTCTTATTGTTATTTGCGTTGGTCTTTTTTCTTCATCCACGTTTTTCTTTTGCAGTTTTCTGTGCATTGTGGTGTGAAATTGTAATGTTCAGCCACTGAGGATGTTTCCTGCTCTTTTCCTATTTAATCTGATATGATCTTCACTTTCACTTTACCTAAGCTGAATAATGATTTTTTGTAGAAATGCCGCTAGTTACCATATTTTCTCTTATGCCTCTTTAGCACATATGTAGGACTGTAACGACCTTATCTAGTTTGGATTAATTTCTAATATTTGTACCTGTAAAATTCTGAAGTCAAAGGTCAATAACATACATCACGTTGTGTTGTTTTAAACAATGAATAGTTTAGACCTGAAAATATTGAGAAGTGTAAACTTGAAGTGAATTAAATATAAAACCAAAGAATTTTCATACATATTTGATATATTTCGTATGTGAAGTGAAATACATCGTTTGATTCGAACTCAAGTCGAAACGATACTAAACCTAATACATGCAAAACTAAAACCATGAAAAATTGTATTACGTACAAGGAAGAGGATGCTATTCTGCATGGTTCTTGACTAATTTTAAGGGATGAGTTGACACCATTGTTTATGTAAAACCCACGTCACCTGAAGGAATCCATATTCATTCGTCAAAGAATTGTATTTTCGTATAACTTTCTGCCTACACTAAAACCTTGGTGATTTATTCCAATTCTATGACCATAATGTACTTCCCCCAAAGTGTATCGTGAGCTGATGCAAAATAATTCACATATTTTTTTATGTTTTCAGTTTTCATATTAGTAATACAATTATATTCTATAATTATTCGCTTCAAACTGGTACTCGTTTCTGGTTGATTTTCTGCTTGTTTTATTTAATTATAATTGATTTAAAATATAGTGTAACATATTAATTAAAGTAACACAATAATTTTACCTATTAAGGACTTTAAATCCAATTTTAATAAAAGTAAACGTTGAAAGATAAGACTAAATTTTCTTGTGAATAAACAGTAAGAAATGTATTTGTTCAATCGTTTCCTATAATGACATGCAGACGTGTGGCGAGCACTCCTTTACCTATCTTCTTATTCTTTCTTTTTAAAGATATTTGTATCGGAGTTAGTAGTCTACCTATATAAGTTTTTATTTGTATGTTGATTATATTATAGAGAAACGGGATAAAAAAATAGGGTTTGGTACCCAGAAACCAGCTAAGTCCTACCGCTGGTTTAGCTAGTGCCGGCACCAAGTCATGAGTTATGAGTAATGCTCATTGTTGAAGGCCTCAAGATGAAGAACAACAATTAAAGCGTTGTTCCGTTGTCGTTTTACCATATTTTTGTAGAGATTTTGTCTCATTTGCATTTACTCCATATCCCTTCATTGTTCACCAAATATGGTGGTGCATCATTCATCAGGAAATCTCATTTTTAATGTGTTTTTTGAAATTATGGTTCATGTTAATCGGTAATTTGTACTCAATCAGCTGAAACACACTTTTCGATTTTCTGATTTCCGTTATGATTTATGATCTGCACTGAAAAGGCAAAAGTTATCGAGATGGCCATATGCAGAACCTAAATTCACTGCAACGTCTGTATTCTACTATTTTATGCACTGCACTGAAGAGGACTAAGTTGATGAAATGGATACATGAAATCTGAAATTTTGTATTAACTTGTTTTAGTTCTTGTATCACCAGCCAAGTAATCCAGCATTCGGTATATATATCTAAAAAATCCCTCATAATTTCATTTCGTACTGACCCCCTATGACATATCTTAAGTTCTTAAAAAAAACAATGTGGGAAATTGAAAAAAGAAAAATACTCAAAACATACTTATATTATTATTTTTTAGCAAATATGACTCATTTTAAAATATAATAATTATTCGTGATTTATAAGCAGAACAGATACTAGGATACTAGGATACTGGAAAATTTAAGATTTTGATTGAGATCGATTCTACTTTTGTCTTCAAAATGCCGTATTTAAAGTATTGTCACCCCTGACTAAGCTTAAACGCCTGTAATGAAGAAAATTAGTCGCTACAAATACATGCTAAAATAAAGCAATTGAACAACGCTTTTATTGCTGTTCTTCATCTTGAAGTCCCAATGAGGCCTTCAACAATGAGCTTTGCTTTGAACAAACATGAATTTAACTGGCAAAATGTTCTTACAATCACTGTCATCCGTTAACAGACAAAAAGACAATGACAACACTTTAACAACTGCATGGCAATCATCGAGTCAAAAGTATGAAAACATCTTGAACTTACTATGAGATATGAGCAAAGCTCATTGTTGAAGGCCTCATGGTGACTTTAAGATGAAGAACAACAATAAAATCGTTGTTCCTTTGCTTGTTTTTACCATGTATTTATAGAGACCTTGTCTAATGTACATTTACTTCATAACCTTTCATGCACCATTGGCATGATAAAATGAGACGATGTGGGCACAATACCAGATGATCAGAATGACAGTACAAATGAGACAGTAAAATAATGCACCTACGGAAGAATGATTTGTCCTCGAGAATACAAGTTCGAGCATATAGTATTTGGTTTGTCATTGCGTTTGCCAATTTCTTTTACGAGAGGATACTGAGTAAATGAACATAAGACAATAACACATATATCAACTAGCTATATGGCCATTTTGGAAATTCATTCGTCATCAGCAGCACTAAAATCCAAACATAGGATATCCACAAACCCGCAGACTTTCCAATAGTGAACTTCCCGTTTTTGAGCAGTAATATTCCCACATCTCCAGCATATGGCGTGTACATTTCACAACTCATTCGCTATTGCCGTGCCTGTAGCTTGTACAGCGATTTTGTCAACAGAGCGAAATAACTGTCTCAAAAGCTTATACATCAGGGGTATGTTCAGTCACTGTTGCAATTTTTACGGTCGTCACCACGATTTGACAGACCGTTACTATGTTTCTATTTCACGAATGAGAACAGATATCTTTGGGTATATACAAAGTTTGTTACCGGATTGACTAACACCGACTGTGACAAAACCGGACTTTTCACTGGAAGTGTGACGAGTGCCACACGTAGAGCAGATTATGCTTACCCTTCCGGAGCACCTGATGACCTCATTTTTATAGAGGTTCACACTTCTTATGCTTTGGTTTTATGTCGTTCTTGTTCATTTTTATTTATTTGTTTTGTCATATTGTCTCAATTCGTGTTGGTTTTGAATTGTCGTGACTTTGGATTTATGATTTTAGAATCCCCCTTTCCTCGTTCTTGCTTCGGTATTCGTTTGTCGATGTATTGAAACAAAAATGTTAAAAATGCATAAACAACAATAAAAGCGTTGTTCCATTGCTTTTTACCATGCATTTGTAGAGACTTTGTCTCATGTGCATTTACTCCATATACCTTCATTGCTTATTATAAAATCAAACGAAATCCGTATAATCGGGAATATCAAATATAGCTTAAGACAAAGCTATAATGGATATTGAATTTAGATAATAGCTATACACAAAGTGTACACATGAGATATTATCTCATATATAAGTACAGCATATCTAAGAAAAACAAAGAGCATATGAAAAGCGGGGATAACAGGAAACATCTACAACGGCTGAAATTTACAGTCGTATGCCACAATCTGCCAGGGAACTACACAGGAAAAACGCAAACAAGACAAAAGATAAATGCAAATACATCGGCAAACGAATACCGAAGCAAAACAACGATAGGAGTTCGGGACTGCCGGACTTGGTACCGGCACTAGCAAGAGCCAGTGGTAGTTTTAAACCGGTTTATGGCTATCCAAACCTCTCCTTTCTCTATCCCGTTTCCCTATAATATAATAAACATACGTATAAAACCAAATACAGGTAGACTACTAACTCCATGACCACAATCTTGAAAGGAGAGAAAATGACAATACGTAATTTTGAAAGATAGATCAAGGGGTGCTCGCCGCTAAACTGCCGGCTAGCTCAAGGAACCTGGTCTGCTGGTAAAACACTGTCGCACTACGGACGAGGAATCAAACTGAAAATTTCCCGCAGGGTTTGGTCAAGAATCATGATTAATTTCAGTAGACATCGACAGTGAGAGGCCAGTATGTGTGTAAAATTTGCAGGTCACTAGATCTCGAAGCCAATTTTACGGATGCAAGCAGATTATCTTGTCGATATCCCCAATTACGCAAAAAATGTAAGTTACGTTTCAGCTTTTCTGGATCTTCAAACAGTTTTCGTCATTTTTAACAACATTTCTGTAAAGCAACAGCAGTAGAATACCGAAGGAACAAGGCAAGCGATGACCACAAAAGACGAGGATTAGAAATGCCCATAGTAATAAGCTGTTTGCGTGTAACGCCATGTTTAGATATCAAATGTTCATATAAAACTTCTTAAAAGTATTAAGCAACTTATGAAATGTAACCCTGTTGTAAAAGTTGGCTATGATATTCTAATTATAAAATTAAAATATATGGAAATATTGACCTAGATATTATTCTTTTTGGAAATGCAGATCTTACTTGTGATGAAAATGCTGATATCTTTAGAGCAGTTCAATGTTACATTTACAATATTGATAGTTTTGATTGATTGTTGCAGATTCTTCTTATCCCTTCTTCTTATCCTGTCCTTCTTATTTTTCCTTTTTTTTTACCTAATTCAATCAATATTGTTATTATCATTTGATAATATTATTTATTGATATCAAAAGTGTACTGACATTGTAATCATAACTTATGAGAATTATGTTTTGTGTACATGATACTTTATTTATCATCTTTAGTTACTTTTTCTATTCTCATCAATATATATATATATATATATATATATATATATACGTCTAAAGTGATACACAACAACATCAAAATAAAGTTATTATAGAAAAATTTAGGCAATAANTATATATATATATATATATATATATATATTGTATCTTTATTGCTGCTATTATATAATATTTGGTATGTTGTAAATTGTAAATTGTATCGGGATAGAGGGCTTTAAATAATGTTGTTATAACTTGTGCCCGATCCCTTTGCTTTATTTGAGCAATAAAATAAGTTTAATTCAGGCTATGATAGTCGTCAAAGGTAGATCAAACCCGTACGAATCGCACTAGTTGAAATATATCCACCCCGTAGGGTGGAGCCAGAGGAATGTCGCCGTCAAGGAAAGGGAAATTAGTAATATTGAAATCAAAATTATCCCTTTTATCACATATTTCAGTTTTTATTTTATCAGAGTCAATAATGATAGTTCGACCCAGAAAAGGGCTGCATTTTGAGTCATTATTAGCTTTATTTAATTTTAGATCTTGTGGGTAAATTATGTCTACATAATCTAAAAACCAGGGATTGTCAATAATAAGAATATCGTCAATATATCTGCTGTTATCATTGAAAATAGAAATAAATTTACCATTGTTCTGACGGTTCCGTTTTGAAGTTTTTTCATGACGTCTCGCTCGTAACAGAACAGAAAAAGATCTGCAATGAGAGGTGCACAATTAGTACCAATTGGAATACCTATGACCTGTTGATAAATGGTGTTGCAAAACCGAACAAAAATGTTGTCAAGTAAAAGATTGAGTGCATTAATCATATCATCACATGTCCGGGAACAACGATTATTGAAGGTAATATTAGAGAAGTGTCCTTTGTTTTTTGTTGGAACAAATGAACTGCAAAGCCAAAAATTTAAAAGACCATTTAAAAAGTTGTCCAAATTTGGATTTAATTGAGTTAAGTGGAAGGGTTGTAAAAAGTGTGGAAAATCATAACTGTCAATGGATGAGACTGGTCTTTGAATAGATTGTAGTTTATCTAAAACTTCAATAGAATTTTTTACACTCCAAAAGTAATTTACAACAGAGATTTGATAAGTTTTTTTCACAGTATTTAATAACCAACTCCTTTATACAAGTAAGTGAACTAGTTAAATGGATGGATAAATCAGTGGTAGAACACTTACTAGAGGCCGAAATAAAACGATGCTCGAAGGGATTTTTGGGAAGCTTACGAACCTAGTACATAGTAGGCAAGGTGTTATGTTAAGGTGGAACTTTAAGCATTCTATATCTCAACACGGGGAATTTTTGTACCGACTCCGAACTGCATTAAAAGATAAACTCATGTATTTAATATTTTACGAAGGATACGGAGTAAATGAACATGAGACAATAACACATGCATCAACATCAACTGCAATTAATTCAAATGAGCTGTATGGCCATTTATATTTATATACTTTTGAAGTGTATGTAAAGATATTCTGATGTAATCAACTGATCAAAGTACTGATAGCACTGAAAGACAGAAATTAATATAAGAAAGATAACAGGAAACACCTGCAATGGCCGAAAACCACAATCAAATGCCACAATCCACCAGGGAACCGCACAAGAAAAACATTAAATTAACAAAAGACAAACATGGACAACGATAGGAACTCGGGATAGCCGGACTTGGTACCGGCACTAGCAAGAGCTAGCGGTAGGGTTAAACCGGTTTATGGGTACCCAAACCTCCCCTTTCTCTATCCTGTTTCCCTATAGTATAATAAAACATACAAATAAAACCCAATACAGGTAGACTACTAACTACAAAACCACAATCTTGAGAAGGAAAGAAAAAGACAAAACCTAATTTAGAAAGATGGGTCGAGGAGTGCTCGCCGCTAAACTGCCGGCTAGCTCAATGAGCCTAGTCTGCTGGTAAAACACTGTCGCACTACGGAAAAAAGATCAAACTCAAAACTCCCCGAAGGGTTTGGTAAAGAATCATCATAGATTTCAGTAGACATCGGCAGTATCAGTGAGAGGCCAGTATACCTGTAATATCTTCAGGTCTTTGGATCCCAAAGCCAATCTAACGGAATCGTGAAGAATATCCTGTCAATATCCCCTTTTACGTTAAGAATGTAAGTTACGTCCCAGTTTTTCTGGATTTTTTTTATCAGTTTTTGACATTTTTTAACAACATTTCCATAAAAACGAGGGTGAGAAATGCCCTTAGTAATAAGCTGTTTGCGAGTCGCACCAAATTTAGAAATCAAATCTTCATATCTTCTATAAAACTTCTTAAATGTGTTAATCAATTTATGAAATCTGTAACCTTGTTGTAAAAGTTTGGATGTGATAGTAAGGTTACGCTCATTAAAGTCGTCAAGAGTAGAACAGACGCGTGCGAATCGTACTAGTTGTGATATTTTCACCCCGTATGATGGAGCTACAGGAACGTCGCCATCAAGAAAAGGGAAATTAGTAATTGTGAAATCAAAATCATCCCTTTTATCATAAATTTTAGTTATAATTTTGCCAGAGTCAACGATGATAGTAAGATCGAGAAATGGGCAGTATTTAGAATCATTGTTTGCTTTATTAAGTTTTAGTTCTTGTGGGTATATGAGGTCGACATAGTCTAAAAACTGGGGATTGTCAATAGTAAGGATATCGTCGATGTACCTGCTGTTATCGTTGAAAATTGAAATAAGTTGATCACTGTTTTGTACGGTTCCATTCTGTAAATTTTCATAAAGTCCCGTTTGTAACAGAACAGAAAAAGATCTGCAATGAGAGGTGCACAGTTTGTACCCATGGGAATTCCAATGACCTGTCGATAAACGATGTTACCAAAACGAACAAAAATATTGTCCAGCAAATAATTCAGTGCCTTAATCATGTCATCACAAGTCCAGGAATAATGATTATTGTAAATGATATTAGAGAAGATTACAACAAATGAACTGTAGGGTTAGGGTTAGGGTTAGGGTTAGGGTTACGGTTAGGGTTAGGGTTAGGGTTAGGGTTAGATCTGTAGATCAGAAAATTTGAAAGACCATTTAATAAGTTGTCCCAATTTTGATTTAATCAATTTATGTGGAAAGGTTGTATAAAGTGTAGAAAAATCATAACTGTCAATAAACGAAACTGGTCTTTTTATTGATTTTAATTTATCTAAAACTTCAATGGAATTTTTTACACTCCAAAAGTAATTTACACCAGAGTTTTGATAGGTTTTTTCACAGTACTTGATAACTAACTCTTAAATACGCACTGGTTAAATGGATGGATAAATTATTGGTAGAACAGTTACTCGATGCCGATTTTTGTGAAGCTTAGGAATCCAGTACATAGTAGGCAAGGTGTTATCTTTAGGTGGAACTTGGAGCATTTTTGTATCGTTGTATTGCTGTTTGGTTAATGATTTTTCTTCAAAATTAGTACGTTTGAAAGTGTTAGACTTTGATAATTCATTTTGTTGGACATCGATATAGTATTTCTTTCAAATAATAGAAACCTTGTTAGAGGCTTTGTCAACTGGTACAAACACATATTTATTACTAAGATCTTTTAATTTTAACTTAATTCTGTTTACAGACAGCTTAGGCGGTGACTCTTTATAATTATCTTTATAAAAATGTATTCTATTGGTGACTTTGGTAATAATTTTATCTCTGAACATATTGAGTGCGTGTTTGTCTGCACTTTCTCGTTTGCAACATTTTATACAATAGTTGGTAAGTGCGTCTTTAATAATATCAAAACAAGATTGCCAATTTATTTTCGAAGGTGGGCGATATTTAGGCCCCTTTCTAAAGAAATTCCTAACTTCTTTATCATCGATGATGTTCAAGTTCCCGGTTAATATATGTCCACACGGGTCATAGCGATATGGTGATGTAGAACAATCTCAGCTGCTTGGGTAGTTCTCCTCAAAATTAGCATCACAGGTTATAGAAGAGTAATTGAAAAAAAATACTTCTAGTAGGCTTTTTGTAAGAGAAGGAAATGACAGGCATGTCTTGGTTGTAAAAATAAACGGGAACAAGTTTTTGAATGTCAGGGTCCCTAAAAATGCCTGCGATGTCGATCAGATCAATTCCTTTATTAATATATTTTATTTTCAAAAATTGTTTTACATGTTCATCTGGTTTGTCGATTCTCGGATAAAGCCGATTAAAGCAGAAAGCATCAATAATTATGGAACATTCATAGAGCGGACTATTTACAGACATGGTATCACATTCCAAAGAGATTTTGTAAAGCTGATTAACAGGAATTGAGCAGAGTTTAGTAAACAATCCATGTCTTCCATTGTTTTTGAAAACAGTATACAGATCTTTAACATTTACGAGGTTTTTACGTTTGTTTTTTATGTTATAATTCACTCTTCGACCATGTGACCTGCGATGGCGTAATTTCGGAGAAGAAATACTCATGATGTCAATAGAAGCGCGCTGAGAAATGTTTCCTTGACCCATGATGTTGCCATTTAGACCTAAAGGGTAAGCTGTCTGAAGTTTCTGTATCCAAGATAGTTCACATTGTCTTCTTGATCTTACAAATTCTCTCTTGGATTAGTCAGGGGATTTTCCTACAATTTCAAGAGGTTGAATTTTAATAAAACTTTCTATCATGATTATAAATCGAGCAGTGTTGATAAATGTAAGATCTAAACTTTTTCGAGAACCGAATGCGATACAAGTGCTCCTGGGTGCGTCGTTTTAAAGGACGACCAGTTTCCCCAACGTACTGAATTCCACAGCCTGGTTTAGTTCAGGTAATCAAATATACCAGGCGAGCTGTTTGTCAGGAGATGTCAACAGGGAATCTGATGGTAAGGTTCCTGCCATTGACATTAGATTTAACAGTATTCTCCTGGACGAGGCGAGGACAAGTAGCACATTTCCTGGCGTCGCACTTTTGAATTTTAGAAAATCCACGATTGCTCTTGTTAAACAGAGAAGCTGTTGTATATCTGGATGTTTGTATTGATTGACATAATTTGGGTATTTTTAGAGGAGTGAGTCTGACTACCGGATTTAGTGCCGAAACAGGTAAATTAGCCAAATTTGAGGGTGAAGAGGCAATCGTGGATTTGATAGAGCGTTTTCGTAAATTATATTTACTGTACCATGAGCGTCAAAAATACCTTTTATCTAAAAATTAACAAATCATGACATTGTAGCTCTGAATGAACGTTCATTGCCAATGCAAAGACAAAGATTTAATTCAAATATTTTGATAGGATTTCAGCTCTTGAATTTTTACTTGACAATATATTCATTCGTTTCGGTAAAATAGAATAAAAAAGATAACAGGAAACACCTACAATGGCCGAAAAACATAGCCACATGCCACAAAGTAAATAGGAACTGCTCTATTTACCGCCAGGTCATAGGAATTCCTATGGGTACCAATTGTGCAACACTTACAGCGGACCTTTTTTGTACTGCTACGAATCTCAGTTTATGACCAACATCAGCAAAGACCCATCTAACAGCATTTAATTGAAAAGTTTATCAACGCTTTCCGATATTTGGATGATATTTTAACTTTAAATAACGACGACTTTAATACGTATTATAAGGAAATCTAACCTAAAGAACTTACTTTGAATAAAGCCAGTTCTAATGATCATCATTGTCCATTCTTAGACATCAATTTTGATATTACAAATGGTAAATTATATACTAAAATTATGATAAAAGGGAAGCTTTTTCTTTTCCCATAGTTAATTATCCACTCCTGGATGGTGATGTTCCATTAGCTCCATCATATAGCGTTTACATATCTCAACTTGTTCGATTTGCTCGAGTATGTAATAACGTTTACGATTTTAATGAATGGAATCTTTTCATAACTGAAAAAAACTATTACATCAGGGTTTTCGTTATCATAAACTACTTTTATCATCAATGTAAAGACTTACTTCATAAATACAATGCAACCTGTAAACACCTAATCAAGGCTGGTATTTCACATCCCTTATTTTATGGTAACGTTTTACATTAGAGTAAAAAATGCTAAAAATCGCGTGCAAACTTATAAAACCTTTAAATCGTCTAATTCATAAGAGTTTGGGGCTTTGAAAAGATTCAAATTTGTGTGAAAAATATAACATCGGTAGAAATAACATACTACCGTAGTAACTGTTCATTTTAATTCTACATATGCATATACATATCTGGACATTTTATGTCTCTTCAGTGCAGATTAAATCAACATGTTTGGAAATCCATATACCGAAATGTGTGCAAAGGCTGACAGAGAACAAATTGCCAGTAAAATCTGAATAGAAAAGCCCAAATCGGCTAAGGACAGAGCTTTGCAAGAGGGACATACTCCTTAAATGATTATTTTCACCACTTGTTTCGAAAAAAAGTTGTATACTATGCCCCGTTAGCGAGCACACCAGTAGCTATTTTTTCTTTAAAACAAATTTCAATAAAGAGTACTTTATTCAGCTGTCGACACAATTTTGATCTAATTAAAGGCCTTTCAAAGAGTCACACAATGTGACAAGGATCACTTAGATTTCTGAAACATTCGAATATAGGATATTGTTTTCAAAATGGTATCATTTTCCGGGGTGGTGAATTGAATGTGTTAGAGTATACACAGCATGGTGCTTACGGTAACGATAGTAAACAATAGTAATTAAAACTTTTTTTGGAGTCCAAAATATTTAACAAAAAGTTTTCATTAACATTAAAAAATTATATACAGTGTGGTTCAGATAGAAGCAGTGACAAACCACATTATTACATAATGCAATTTCATAAACACCAAAACATCAATCAAAGCTCCGATGGAGCTGAATCTCGAAGCCTTGAAAATCTACACGTGGCAAAACCTCGTAGTCATCCAAAGAACTGCTGCATACGTCTGCATGTATTACGTTATTTCGTAATACGTGAAAATAATCGGATTGTGTGATTTCGCATGTCGATTTCATTGCTATAAATATATGCAATACACTGTCACNTAAACAAATGTTATTTTCATCTTTGAAAAATTACTGCACGACAGGTTCGTTGATCCTAGACGCAATATAAAAAACGAGTAATTTGATAAACATGCAAATTGTTTTCAATTTAATATAACAACACCGTATTCAACACAAGAAAATGAAGAAATATAACTTAAAAACACAATATATACGATTTTGAAAGAAACTTGCGCACTATATTTTATCGGAAGCATGAAGTTCATCTTTTAGAGCTGTTAATAGGCTTGAAGCCTCACGTGATTTTTTCTTGTCATTTTAACATCTCTCCAGCCATTTCATGGCTTCGAGATAAAAACATCATTGGTCTAAGTAAGTGATAGTTTACAACATGTGAACTAAAACTATCCAACATTAAGTTTTTATCACCATCAAAAAATAGAATACAGCGAAGTTTTAACAGGTTCGAAAGTAAACAACAACCCTATATAACTTTTAATGAACACTTAAGCATCGCATACAGATTGGTCCTAAGATATAAGCTAGTTAACAACTGGAGAACCAAAATTATTTGACTAACGTGACGGAACCTAAATTGCACCAAATTTGAACGTTTTTGCCTTACCACTATCAATTATTGCAAATAAACTTAATATTTATTCTTCGGACCATACCTTTAATTGGTATATAGTTTTAAAAATTCTGATTTGTGCCTGCTTTGAATAATTCTTGCGTAAATATTCCGTAAAATGCATGGTACATTTGCACAATGGAGTACCCAAATTGCACCAATGTTTAAAAAAATAGAATTGTTGCTTTTTATTTTCTTTTTTTTTTGTTTCAACATGTTTGGCTTGACATTTAGATCATTTTGGTTATTTGTTCTCTATCAGTTTTTCAACATCTTTGAGTTCATGGTCTTCCAAACGTTTAGATTTTATCTGCACTGAAGAGACATAAGTTGTCGAAATGTGCATATGCAGAAAATAAATTCACGGTAACTTAAGTATTTAGTTAGTTGTTTGAATATGCAGATAGTATGAAAATGTTCAGAAGTCAAAATAATTAAGTCAAATTTAATTTAAAGTGCTCTAACAGCTTGCTGATTAAATGACAAAAGTTACTGATTTTTATTTTTCAAAATGGCTGAAGCAAAAAAAAATATAAATTATTTATTTATGATATAACAATATGTTTGAGACTTTTTTTAATCAAAGATGCTATCAGGAAATATAGTTGGTACATTCATGTGGAATAGCTCTTAACTCTTTTAATTTTAAATCCCCTCGGTGAAGATAAATTTATTCTGTCCATTTCCATATATGCAAATAAATACAAAAATCACAAAAAATCATTTGATGCACCTTCTTGAATGAATATTACAATTTCCAACCCACCCTCTCTCAGATTGGTGCAATTTGGGTACCCTGTGCAATTTAGGTACTCCAACGTTATAAGTTTTCATCGACACAAACACGTCGCATTAAGTTAGGTTCTTAATAACACTCCATAAATTATGATGTCTCCATCACTTGTTGGGTGACATATTTACATTTAACCAAATCTAACTTTTTTGGACTACTTTTGGATTATGGCTTTCCATATTATTTGATTTTAATGCTGCTGATGAGAGGTTACTCCAATCTCAATGTCTTGGGGTTCACATTGACATGGTCATCTAATGTCTCTTAGCTGTATCTGTTGATGAATCCAGTTTCACTGCCTAGGGAGTTCACATGGACATGGTCATCTAATGTCTCTTAGCTGTATCTGTTGATGAATCCTGTTTCACTGCCTAGGGAGTTCACATGGACATGGTCATCTAATGTCTCTTAGCTGTATCTGTTGATGAATCCAGTTTCACTGCCTAGGGAGTTCACATGGACATGGTCATCTTATGTGTCTAAGCTGTATCTGTTGATGAATCCAGTTTCACTGCCTAGAGGGTTCACATGGACATGGCCATCTTATGTCTAGGAGCTGTATCTGTTAAATTAACAATGAGACTTGAGAATAGGTGTAAAACGCTTTCTAATACTCTAACAGAAACTATAGTAAACAAATGGGGAAATTTACAATATTCAGCTACTATTTCTTATCATCTCGAAAATGCCTCCAGCAGAACAGATTGATAACAATGTTCTGGTGATATTTTTCATCGAGTGCACGGACGTACGGACAATAATATTTTATTGAACGATTAGCAAAAATTAGAACTAAGCTCGATCGTGCCATTACAATTTTTTTCACAACGAAAACAAAAACTACTTTCAAGAACTAAACCCAAGAAGTTAAAACGTGAAACAAAATATGGGAAAGACGTCGCACGAAAATAACGTATACCACGTCTTCATTAATACATAACCATCATACAAAGCACAATACATTTCAGAACGATAAAACTTGTTTGTAAATTTTATAGATGGATGAATATCATTGTTATGGTTAATGTAATCATACCACCGTTGACACAAGTAAGAAGTCGTACTGATTCCCAGAAATCTATGATTCTGTAAAATCTGACAGCCTACAAGACTACCTTTGTGATTTATGTTAAGAGCGTGATCATAAATTCCTTCCCTTCAGTGCTCTGTGACATGATCATTTAATAATTGATACATTTCTATGATTTCTATATCAATACAAGAATTGTACTGTATAATAATTAATGTTTGAAGTTTTTTTTTGTTTTCTGTCTTGTTGAAAATAAGTGTTGTTGTTTTTTTATATTTTATAATTTAAAGCTATAAAATAAATACTGAATTACTTCTCAGAACGTGTGTGAGATAATCAAACTGCATATATTAATTATACTATAACTAATCTGAGATTCGGATTATCGCAAAATATTCAACGAATGATCGAACAACGCAGTAATTCACGAATGCGCGCAGTGAGTGAATTACAGTGTTTTTCGATCATGAGTTGAATATATTCGATAATCAGAATCTAGGATTAGTTATTGTTTTTATCATATAGATCAGTTCTCATATATATAATGGTTAAATTTTAGATTCTTTTAATGAACTACGTTTTCCATGTTAATCCTCTGAGACGTTTACTTAACAATAACGTTGACGACGTCTATTGTGACGTCACTTCCTAGAGTGAAATTATGGAAAATAATTTCACAGTTAATTATCACTTTTATTTCACCGAGAAATTTCAATCTTTCACCGTCCTCTATATAATAACATGCTTTACAGTTCCAAAGAATAAAAAAGAGCTCACTATTATGAAAAGTTGAGGTTCTGTTTGTTGGAATGTCCGAGAAAGTTTATTTGAAACTATACACCGAGAAAATCCATTAAATGAGGGGGCGGACAGGGTTAAGGAACACCCAAAGAAATGGGCTTGGGAAAGAAGAAAGGGGCAGAAGAAAGGGGGAGAGTGGACGGGAAAAAGGAAAAAAAGAGACGATAGAAAGGAGAAAGACACCCCCTGTCCATCCACTCATTAAATCTCAATGCTCTATTGTATAATTATGAATTAGAAATGTGACCAACATGACCATTCAACATTGATCAAATTTCCAAAAGACGTTCAACGAAAGCTCCTCAGAATAGCCAGACTTGGTACCGGCACTAGCAAGAGCTATCGATAGCGATAGGGTTAAACCGGTTTATGCGTACCAAAACCTCCCCTTTCTCTGTCCCATTTCCCTATAGAGATCAGACACCAAATGATTGGAATAGAAAAGGCCTTTACATTTAACGTGCATAAAATTGAATCAAACTTCACAGATTGAATAAATTCGAGCTATAAAAGTTTCTTTTCAGTGGTTGCTTTGAAGCACAAAAAGGCTTGAAAATTGAAAACCCTTAATTTACCTACGCTAAATTGTCGATCATAAATCTAAATTTGAATTCCTTAAGGAGACCTGTTATTAAAATTTTACTTATTGTTTCAATTTGCCTTAAAATATGCTATATTCAAAATAAAGCCACCTCGTCGTGTCTTTGAAAGTCCAAACACCTGAAAAGTTTCAAATCTCAGTTACAAATGTAGGTGCATAATAGGAAGCATTGTGTTAAGTTTCCAAGGAATAATTCGCACGTTAAGTTAAATAGAAATAAAACAGAAGGAATATGGGTAGGGAAATTAAAACAAGTAAGGATAAAGTTGCTGGTATTAATTGGACTAATGGTCCAGTTAAGGCGTTAGGGGTATATTTGGATATTGTAAGAAGGAGTGTGAAAAAATGAACTGGGAAAATAGAATAATAAAGATGAACAGGTTACTTGATTCATGGTTAAAAAGAAATTTGTTTCTTCTAGGAAAAATTCTGGTAATAAAAACTCTTGTCTTACCAATTTGTACATATATAGGATCTGTTCGTAAAATCCCAAATGTTTATTTAAAACAAATTGAAAGTAGAGGTTTTAAATTTATCTGGAATAATAAACCAAACAAAGTAAATCGAAATACATTGATTGGATCATATGAACGGGGTGGGTTACAAATGATTGATTTTAAGAGTTATTTTCGGTCTCTAAAAGTTTATTTTCGGTCTCTAAAAGTTTCTTGGGTTAAACGGTTAATAAATGGAGATTTCATTAATTGGAAAGTCATACCTGCTAAGTATTTCGGCGTTATGGGTATAGATTGGCTAGTTTTTATGACAAAATTGTGATAATGAAAACGTACATGAATATTTTAAAAATATCCCAGAATATGACATGTTGAAATTTATTACATAGTGTTAAATCAGATAAACCTGCTACATTCTCAGAAATAAGAAAACAACTTCTATAGAATAACAAGTATATTAAATTTCAGAATAAGCCACTAGTTTTTGAAAATTGGATAAAAAGCGACCTTATTTATGTGAATGACATAATTGATGAAAATGGTTGCATTTCGCAAGACATTATATTATACAAATTAACAAATAAAACTAACTGGATGGCTGAGATAAATATCTTAAGATGAGCCTTACCTTCTGAATGGAAGGCTACTTTTTTTAGTTCAGAAACCTCTAAAAAAAGTGTTGTGAACTTTAAAAGAAACCAATTGTTTTGGAAAGGTAAAGATTTGTTAACTACTTCTATCAAAATTATTTACAATTCTTTTATAAATTACAAATTTGAGAAAATCAATAGGTTTTAATAGATGGTTAACTTTCTTTAGTATAAAAGAAATATTGTTTACAGATAAAATATACAAATTTATTTTTTCGTAAATTGAAAGTTTTTAAGTGGAAACTTTTACAATATATTATTCCGACAAGAAAACCCTTATTTCAACGGAAAGTAGCTAAAAGCGATTGTTGTAATTTCTGTTGGAATATTGAAGATTACCAACACTATTTTGTGTCTTGTTCATATCTGGATAATTTTTGGAAGAAAATACAATAAGTTTTATTTAAATGTAAAATATAATAAATTTCAAGATATCTTTTAAACATCTAATTATAGGGTATAAAATATTTGATGAAACATATTTTTGGTTCAATTATTTTTTTTTATTAATATTACATATAAATTATATTATGTATCAGAATGCAGAACTAAAGCTGTAAATGTTTTTGATATATTTGTCAAAGAATTTAATGTAAGGTTAAAAACAGAAAATAATCATTGTAGATTAGTTTTATTGAAAAAATATTTAAATAATTGATTATTATGACTTAATCTTCGTAATCTTATTATATTGTATTACCCTGGGTAAATAGTTGAACGTAACAGGGAGCGTTATGAGCAGCTTGGACTCATAACGTAAACTGTAACAAGCAAATTAAAAAAAAAAGTCATAATATTTGTTGTTAAAAAGAAACAAACATTACTTGACAAAGTGGTCTGCTAATCTTACGAAATCTTAAGATAAATGATTGTCAATTTTACAGATATGGCGTTTGCTTTTGTGAATTGCCTGTATTATTCACTAGTTATTACATATGCATAGCAAAGATTGTTTTTTTTACATTATGATACAAGCTAGGTGTTTCTTAAATGTTATAGTACTTTATATGTAAGCATTATAAAAGTGTTTTTCTTCTTCTTGCTCAGACAAATTGAAAAAGTGAAAATTTATTTCTTATTTATAGGAGTTGAGTAACGGGATAGAGAAAGGGGAGGTTAGGGTACCCATAAACCGGTT